>PVIH01010038.1:60137-78304 GCA_004025045.1 Sigmodon hispidus
TTTTTTTTTTTTTTTTTTTTTTTTTTTTTTTTTTTTTTTTTTTTTTTTTTTTTTTTTTTTTTTTTTTTTTTTTTTTTTTTTTTTTTTTTTTTTTTTTTTTTTTTTTTTTTTTTTTTTTTTTTTTTTTTTTTTTTTTTTTTTTGTTACAGTTAAAGTCTGCTTTTCTCAGATGTTGACTTCAGCTAGAATCAGCTCATGGGCATGGCAGTATGTGATGCTGGAATGTGATAGGAGAAAGAGGAAGAAGTTTCAGAATATATAGACCAGCTTGGCCTGGAACCCTTGATCCAGCTTGATTTAGAAAAGAAATCTTTTGTGTACGTTAAAGGTTTTGCATATTTGTAGTATCAATATTTGAACTCATTCTGGAGGTTATTTTCCTTTTAGTTTAGAGAACTAACAATTGAAGATGAAAAATAAATAAAAGAACTGTAAGTGCTTATTGAAGTATGTTATTTAAATAAATTGTGTATTTATTATAAAACATTGGCTGGTTCATTTCAATTATTCAGTTATAAAACTTTCAATCAGTTTTCTTTGCCAGATTTTATTTACTGGATGCATGGTCTCTTAGTCAATGTTCTACTGCTGTGAAGAGACACCAGGACAGAAGAAGATGTTTAACTGGGGGCTCACTTCCAGTTTCAGAGTTCTAGTGTGTTATCATCATGGCAGCAGGCAGGCAATCATGGTGCTGGAGAAGTGTCTGAGAGCTCACATTTGGGTACCAGGAAATGGGTAGAGGGAGACACCGGGCCTGGCATGGGAGTTTGAAACCTCAGGGCCCACTTGGTGATAGGTCCTCTAACAAGGCCACACCTCCTAATCTTTCCTAACAGTCCACCAACTTGGAATCAGGTGTTCAAATACATGAACCTACGGGACCACTCTTACTCAAACACCACACACAGTTTATAATTTATTAGTGATACTTCTCCTGGAGATTTTTCTCTTTTAAAAATTTGTTTTATTTTTGCATTGTGTTGTATGAGGCATGTAAATGAAGGCAAGCAGTCAAAAAATAATACACATAAATAAATCTGAAAGATATTTGTGTGTGTGTGTTTGAATGTAAATGCAGTTACTCTCAAAGGTCACAAGAGTGCATCTCATCCTCTGGAGATGGGGTCTTAGACTGTCATGTGTGAATGTTGGGTACCCATTCAGTTTCTCTACTAGCGTTGTAGGACTCCTGACAGTTGTCCTCCCAACTACTGTTCTTTACATCATTATATATGTAAAACATAAATCATTTTCTTAGTAAGTGTGATCATTAGGGGTGTGCGCCTGCATGATATAAACTCTTTGTTACCTATATTGTATTTATTTGACTTGATGGAGGTGCTGCTGATAAAACCCAGGGCCTTTCACAAGCTTGAGAAGTGTTCTGCACTGAACTATATCCCCAGCCTGCAGATATAAAGAATCTTAGAAACCATAGCTTAAATCCAAGGTGTTGGGAATCTGCTACTCAAATTTCTGCTGACTTTCAACTGTGATAGGATTGTGATCATTAGGCAGAATCTGAAACTCAACACAAAACACAGCATGCTTACTTTGGTAAAGCGCATTTATGACAAATTCAACAAAAATACTTCTTTTTAAGTAGGTTGATATCAAGTCTATCATTTTTCTATAAACAAACCAGCTCCAAAAATATTAGATTATCATTCACTGTGTTTCATATTTCATTTAAAGTTTTATACATCACAAAGAAAAAGGTGTTTAGCTAAAGGTTGCCTGTTATATTATGTGTAGGTGTAGAATAGTGTATATTTTGTAAAATTTGTTCACAGTAGACTGAGACTTGGAAATGTTGATGTGGTACAGATACGTTCTTATATTATTCAAACCTCTGATGGCGTGCCTGTTGAAGAAATTATTTACTGACAATTGAATATTTAAAGGATTAAAATTTTTAAAGGGTTTATATAAACACTAACTGATACAAAATTGAACCTTAAGGCAATTTTGGAGAGTTGAATTGTCTCACACTGTGACAGTGTCAGTCCTCTCTCAGAGAAGCAGGAACAAACAGGGCAGGCAGGCAGGCAACTGTGTCCTCGATGGGGACTGGCCCCTCCCCATCCAGGGTCCTAAGACCTAGAGCTATGCCTCTAGGTCTCCCTCAATAATGCCTGAATTCCACCAAACATGCCAGAAACATTCTGTGAAAAGTCATAGCATATGGGGGCTCATCCTATACCCAATGATGTCTCTGAAGTTCATAGGCAGGCACATCACTCCAGAGGATGGGGAGAAGACCATCAGAACTCTGCCAGATGTTACTATGTTGTTGGCAGATTTTTTTGTGGGCAAATACAAACACATATATATATATATATATATATATATATATATATATATGCACATATTCTTTTTAAGGAATCATTCTTTAAGGTAAGTCTTTTGTTTCTATTTTATTATTCTTTTTAATTTTTATAGTGTAAAGTCTCATTTTTTAATCCATGTATCCCCTTGTTCCAATTCCCTCCTCCCCAGCCCCCAGCCCCTCCCCAGAAAAGGCAAGAGGTCCCAAGGTGGATCAGCTCAGCATCCACTCCAGGTAAGTCCGATTTCCTCATCCTAATGTTAAGACTTGGTTAGGTGTTCTTCTGGAGGGAATGAACTCTGAAATGCCAGTCCATACATAAAAATACAGTCTGATCCCTCCCCTTGAGGCTCCAAATACTGCCCATGTCATTGGAATGTTGCTTATCCGTGGAGGACCTAGTTCCTTTTCTTGAAGGTTCCCAGTGGCTGTTTTTAATTCAGCGAGCTCCCCAGAGTTCCAGCCAGCCATCACTGTGGGAATTTTCTTCATAAACCCTATCCCCTTGCTCATACAGACTCTCCTCCCCTGCTCTCAGCTGGACCAGGAGCTTAGCCCAGTGCTCAGCCTCTACCTCTATTCATTGTTGAATGCAAGTTGTGTGATGACACTTGGGGTGGCTATTCATTTGGTTATAGGGGAAGTCCTGTTTAGGCAACACCTTCACTATTGGTTGGAGACCTAGGCAGGGACATCCTGTGAATTCTTGTAGGTTACTCCAGCGCCCGATCTTTTTCCAATCCCACATTGGCTTCCTCTATTAATATCTCCATCTCTTTTTATTCTTCCTCCTTGTTGCTCCTCTCACTCAATCATATCTTTTTCTCATGATTCGTTCCTACACATTCTTGGTTACAGGCCCTTAAGCTCCCAATTAGCTATTTTCTCTTCCTAGAGGAATTCCTGGGTGCCACTCTTAAGTTCCTTGAGATCCCAAGCTTTTCAGGAGTTGTGGTTTGCAGCTTGGGTGTTTTTTGCTTTTTGTCTAAAGTCCACTAATGAATGTGTACATACTGTTCATATCTTTCTGGGCTTGTGATACTTCGCTCAGGAGGATATTCTCCAAATCCATCCATTTGCCTGAAAATTTTAAGATGTCATTTTTTTTTTTTAAAACGCTGAGTAGTACTCCATTGTGTAGATGTCACACAGTTTGTTAACCCATTCTTCTGTTGAGGGGCATGTAGGTTGTTTCCAGGTTCTTGCTATTACAAATAATGCTGCTATGAACATAGTTAAACTAATGCCTTTGGAGTGTAAATGTGCATCCTTTGGGTATATGCCCAAAAGTGGTATTGCTGGGTCCTTTGGGAGATTGATTCCCAATTTTCTGAGGACCCACCATACCACATTGCACAGTGGTTGTACAAGTTTATACTCCCACCAACAATGGAGGAGTGTTCTTCTTGCTCTGCACCCTCTCCAGCCAGCATAGGCTGTCATCTGTGTTTTTAATCTTGGCCATTCTGACAAGTATAAGGTGGTATCTCAAAGTTGTTTTGATTTGCATTTCTCTGATGACTAAAGATGTTGAACGTTTTTTCAAATGTCTTTCAGCTATTTGTAATTCTTCTTTTGAGAATTCCATTTTTACCTCTGAACCCCATTTTTTGATTGGGTTATTCAGGGTTTTGGGCTCTAGTTTCTCTATATATTTTATAATCAGTCCTCTGTCACTTTTAGGGTTGGTGAAAATCTTTTCCCATTCTGTAGGCTGTCATTTTGTTTTAATGACTGTGTCCTTGGAATCACAGAAACTTCTCAGTTTCAGAAGGTCCCACTTATTGATTGTTGTTCTTAGTGTCTGTGCTACTGGTGTTATATTTAGGAAGTGGTCACCCATACCAATGCATTGGAGGGTATTTCCCACTTTCTTTTCTATCAAGTTTAGTGTAGCTGGCATTATCTTGAGATCTTTGATCCACTTGGATTTGAGTTTTGTGCAGGGTGATAGGCTTGGATCTATTTGCATTTTTCTGCAGACTGCCATCCAGGTATGGCAACACAATTTGTTGAAGATACTATCTTTTTTCCATTGAATATTCTTAACCACTTTGTCAAAAATCAGGTGTTCATAGGTATGTGGATTAATGTCTGGGTCTTCAATTCAATTTCATTGATCCACAAGTCTGTTTTTATGCCAATACCAGGCTTTTAATACTGTAGCTCTATAGTATAACTTGAAGTTGGGGATAGTGATGCCTCCTGAGGTTCTTTTGTAGAGAAAAATTGTTTTGGCAATCCTGGCTTTCCTGTTATTCCAAATCAAATTAAGTATTGTTCTTTCATGGTATGTAAAACATTGTGTTGGAATTCTGATAGGAATTGCATTGAATCTGTAGATTGCTTTTGGTAAGATTGCCAGTTTTACTATGTTGATCCTACCTATCCAGGAACATGGGAGATCTTTCCATTTTCTTATATCCTCTTCAATTTCTTTCTTAAATGAATTAAAGTTTTTGTCAAACAGATCTGTTACTTCTTTGGTTATAGTTACACCAAGGTATTTAATGTTATTTGAAGCTATTATAAAGGGTGATGTTTCCCTTATTTCTTTTTTAGCCTTTTTATCTTTAGTGTATAGGAGAGCTACTGTTTGTTTGTTTGTTTTTTTTAGTTAATCTTGTATCTTGCTACATTGTTGAATGTGTTTATCAGCTGTAGAAGTTCCCTGGTAGAATTTTGTGGGTCATTCATGTATATACAATTATATCATGTGCAAATAGAGATAGTTTCACTTCTTCTTTTCCAATTTGTATCCTCTTAATCCCCTTTTGTTCTCTTTTTGGTTTGCTAAAACTTTGAGAACTATATTGAATAGGTAAGGAGAGAGGGGACAGCCTTGTCTTGTTTCTGATTTTAGTGACATTGCTTTGAGCTTTTCTCCATTTAGCTTGATGTTGGTCGTTGACTTCTTGTAAATCACCTTTAATATACTTAGGTATTTTCCCTGTATTCCTGATCTCTCCAGGACTTTTACTATATAGGAGTGTTAGATTTTTGTCAAAGGTGTTTTCAGCATCTAAGGAGATGATCATGTGGCTTTTTTCCTTCGATTTTTTTATATGATGGATGATATTTACAGTTTTTTGTATGTTGAACCATCCCTGCATTTTTGGGATGAAGCCTACTTAATCTGGTGGATAACTTTTTTTTATATATATATATGTTGCTGTATTTGGTTTGCCAGAATTTTTGCATCAATGTTCATGAGGGAGATCGGTCTGTAATTCTCTTTCTTAGTTGCATCTTTGAGTGACTTGGGTATCAATGTGTTTGTAGCATCATAATAAGAGTTTGGCAGTGTTTCTTCAGTTTCTATTGTATGAAACATTTTGTTGGGTATTGGTATTAGTTCTTCTTTGAATGTCTGGTAAAATTCTGCAGTAAAAGCATCTGGTCCTGGCCTTTTTTTATTTGAGAGACTTTTAATAACAGCTTCAGTTTCCTTTGGAGTTATAGGTTTATTTAGGTCTTTAATCTGCTCTTGATTTAATTTTGGTAATTGGTATCTGTCCAGAAAACTGTCCATTTCTTTTAGGTTTTTCCTTTTAGTAGAATATAGATTTTCGAAGTATGACCTGATAATCCTCTGGATTTTCTGGGTGTCTGTTGTTATGTCTCCCCTTTAATTTCTGATTCTGTTAATTTGGACACACTCTCTCTGACTTTTGGTTAGTTTGGATAAGGGTTAGTCTATCTTGTTGACTTTCTCAAAGAACCAACTTTTTGATTCATTGATTCTTTGTATTGTTCTCTTTGTTTCTATTGTACTGATTTCAGCCCTAAGTTTGATTATTTCCTGCTGTCTTCTCCTTCTAGGTGAGTTTGCTTCTAATTGTTCTAGAGCCTTCAACTGGATTGTTAGGTGTCTTGTATGAGATTTTTCTTGTTTTTTTTTTTTTTATATATAGGCATCTAGTGCTATGAATTTTACTCTTTCTGCTGTCACATATACATATGTATATTATAAACATCTTTTAACCTTATTTTTTCAAAATAAATTATATACTCTCTCACACATGTTTTGCTTTCCAAAACTTTGGTGCATTCTGAGACCCAGAATGGTAATTTGGGCTTCCTAAACCTACTCCAGTCATTACACTCCTCTAGGATAAAAAGTTCTGAATTTTTTCTCCTACACTCTAAGAGAAATTGTGTCATTAGTAATTTATTTTTGATGTAATATGAAGTTCCAGGCTTAAAAGATAAAAAGAAATCTCAGTTTTTTTCCAGGTTGGAAGCACATTTCATTGTTTACTTTCTACATCATGTACATGCTGCCATAAGAAAATAATTTAAATCTCTTTTTATTAAATTTCAAATATGTAATGATACATATATAAGGAATCTCTTTATTGAAGTACAATGTGCATGTAGAAATCTAAGGTCCATCACTGAATCTCAAACACATCTGTTTAATTACCACTGCAAATAGGAAATACAATTTCAGTGTACTAGGAATCATTTCTGTGTATTTACTGAAGAAAACTCTCTCCCCCTGGATCTGTTGACTGACAATAGTTCCTGAGGTAGGATGAAGGTCTTTGTGTCCCTCCCCTGTGTCTGCAGCAGTGCTGATTGGCTTGATCTGGTGCAGATCTTGTACAGGCAGCCAGCTGTAGCTGTTGTGAGTTCTTCCTGCTGTGTCCCAGAAACACTGCTTTGCTCTGGTCCTCCCCAAACTCTAGATTTAATAATGTTCCTGCTCCTTCCTTTCTGAACTTTTGAGGGTCATTTACTATTTTAAAGACGAGGTCTCACTGTGTAGCCTAGGATGACCTTGAGCTATCTGGCCATTCACCTGCCTAAGCTTCTCACATTCATGGCTCCCTTTATTTGGGGGCTGGTGACTCTGATGTTCTCCTTACTCCACAGTTAGGACTGTTCTCACCCAAAACTCTGGGTTTTTATCTGAAAGACTTACTTCAGGAGCATAGTGATGCACACTTGTATTCCTAGTAATGAAGAGGCTGAGGCAGGAGGATCACAGCAAGTATGTGTGGTTTGCATAGTGAATTCCAGGCCATCAAGGCTACACAGGAGGATCATATGTACAACAAAATCTGTTTGACTGGTTAAGAACCTCCCCCGCCACACACACTGTCAGGCCTTGATGTCTCTGATGGCTTTTGGGGGGGTTAGGGTTAGGGTTAGACATTCCTAATCTATTCTTGAGGGCAGAGACACCATTGCTGAAGGAAAGGCGCTCCAAATTGAGAGTCATAGTGAGGAGTTGTGAAAAAATCTTCTGAGAATTTTTAGCGAGGTCCTGGGACAGCACACCATCAGTGGCTTCAAGTCTTCTAATGCTTTCTTCACCAAATGATTCAGGGAACACAACAACAACTTCTTTCTCCTTCTTGCCTTCTTTTTTTTCCCCACAATTGTAAAACTATGGACTTCCTAATACTGGTCATAATAGCCAAGGAGAAGCAAGACAAATAAAATTGTAATAAAAAACCATGGTCTTATTTGACAAAATTTTAGTTATTAAACATGAATATCATTGCCTTTAGATGAGCATTTCCAAATTAATGTTTGGAGGAATTTTAGAAGTCTAAAAAATTATATTTATGAGTGAGTTTGTGTATAGCTGCACGTATGCGTCCATGTTCACATGCATGTGCTGGTGCCCTCGGGGGTGGAAGAAGACAGCAGATCACTTGGAGCTAGGCTTAGAGGCTTACAGCCTGAATGATGACATCCAAAGTCTGGTCCTGATGACTGAGCTATGAGCGCTCCTGAGCACTAGGCAATCTCTCTGCCCCCAAGCAGTTATGAGAACGGGCTCGGAGAGCAACTGCTTTGGACAGGAGACTACTGCAGCCAGCCACTCTTCTCACCTCCTTATCTCTATGACCCTCAGGTTTTCTTTACTTAGGTTTCCTTGTGGCAAACTTCTGTGGCCAAAGCTTTTATTGACAAGCAACAAAATAGTCTTATTCAATATTCTCTGCATGTTTTATTCAGTCACTTAATAGAGCAGTTACCAAGGGATCAAGGAAAAGAAATTGAAGGTGAGAGTTGGCTCCACTGCTAACACGTTTGCATTTCCTTTGAAGTTTCTAGCAGCCTTTCCTGCTTTTCCCCTCTCCTTGTTTGAAACATCAAGACTCTCCTCTAGGATAGTCTGAAGAATTTCGTTGTACTGCCCACCTCTCTGTACCAGCAGAGCATCTCCTCCCTTGCATGTCTTCAGACAGAAGTAATGCCACACCATTTCAGTGTCCATGACGTCAGAGCTCTGGATCACCACCCTCCCCTCCCTTCCTCCATCCTTCCTATTTTCCATCCAGCTGCCAGATGCCTGGAAATGCATCTTTTCTTTTCTGCCCCGGCATCATTAACTTAACTCACGTCCCCTCCACCACATCCCAGAATCTTGCTGTTGTCTCTTAGGCCATGTATTCCCATCACAATCTATCCTAAAATGTTGGAATACACTCCCCACTACATATTCTAATCTTGATCTTTTCACCCCAAAAGATTATCAATATCTTCTCTCGCCCACAGGACAAAGTCCAAATTCCTTGCGTTGTTATTAAATTCCTTTACTGTGTAGATCCAGTTGTCTCCCAGCCTTTCTTTTCTCCACACATTCTGTGTTCAGTTCAATTAGATTCCATTGTTCCCTGAAATATGAATTTTGGAACCAAATTGGGACATAACTAGATCCAGTTGTACAGATTACTGGAGATGAACATGAAAAGTCTCCATCTGCTTAAATTTTTGTCATCCTTAAAATAAAGTAATTCTATCTCACACAAAGCATCACCATGAGAATGCAAGATAATGACATATGCAAATTTCTGAGCTCAAGACTGGATAGTGAGAGCCCAGTAAATGGCTCTTCTTATTGTTATTTCTTGTTTTCCTCCCTTTTCTATTTCTCCCCCGCATCTTATTTCCGTTCACATTCTGTTTCTCGTTCTGGGATTTTCCACCTCATCTTTGATCATCTTGCTTCTAATGGAATTGCCCAACCCTGCCTGTCGGCTTAGGTAATTTCAAACTGTCCTGTATTGTGGTGACTTCTTATATCTTTTCCATTGTGATGAATGGGCAAGCTAATCCAATTCCTCTGAGTAATTTTATATGGCCTATTCTTGGACACCGAAGCAAATGCTGCCAAGAGGAGTTGGTGCTAAAAGATGTATGTTTTTAATCAAGAAATTTGTCTTTTGGATTGGATGCAATGACTGAACAACTACTGTTGGCCAGTGATGGAAGGGCCCCAATTGACGCAAAGAGAGAGGCTCGGGGACTGCTATCATGAAGCAGGTGGTGGTGAGTCTACTGCTCCCTCCCTTTCTTCCTCCCTCCCTCTCTTCCTCCCTCCCTCTTTCCCTCCTTTCCTCCTTTCCTCTTCTTTTGATAGAAAATTACTTGCTCACAGACTCCTGACTCTCTCACTCTTACAATTAGAAGCATGTTAAAATCCAAGCATGGGAGCAAATACTTGTAATCTTAGAACTCATAGAAAGCAGAAACTCCTTGGGGATGGAGAATTTTAGATCAGCCTAGGCTATCTTTAATCAAGAATAATATACTGCTTAAAAATAATAGCAAGTTAAAGATATTAAAATGTTTACTATCTCCCAAGGCCATATTAAGATTCTTTAATGTCCTAATGAAAGTGGCCCTGGCTCTTTTATATGGGGTGTGCTCTCTTTCCTCCATCTTCCCATGGTACACTGCAAGGTCTCTCTCCCTGTGCTCCTCATCTCCTGCCACTGTGGAGGGTGCTTCGTGTGCGGCTGTCTTTGTCTCCCTGAGTTTGCCCCTGAAGGCACCATGCCTTTCATTTTCCTTTGCACCTTCTGCAGACTCCTTCATGGAAAGCTGCCACCAATGCATCCCAAAATTCAAATGTGACTCCTTGGGCTTTTTTTACATGCTCACTTTTTTTGTCTAGACATAGTTCAGTTAATATTATTTTTATAGTACAGTGGCTTTGATAATAGATATATAGATTTTCTTACAAATTTTCTTGAAAAATATTTTAACAACTCATTTTTATAAAAGGGAACTCTCTCTATATATATATACATATATATATATTCTCTCTCTCTCCACCCCCCACCCCCCCACACACACATAATAAAACTGGTGTCTACCCAGTAGAAGGAAACATAAGATGTTTCCAAGCATAAGAGAAGGGCACAGAGAATGTCTGGTGACTGCTTAGTTGAATCCACTCACAACCCTAATGTAGGTTCCTGGGCATATCTGTTTTCTAGATTTATTGATCTCCTAATTTGTGACACAGATGAATGCCTATCCTTGTGCTAATACATTGGCAGGATCAGAATCTTGCAGGCGATGTCTGTTTTCCTTAACGAGAGTCCATAGAGTTTATACTTTCCTCAGTTTGAGCTATTTTCTCACGACTTTGAATTTAGAAACTAAACACCAATCATTTGAAGACATTCACCTTCAAGAACACAAAATATTTAAATCCTTTGGCTTTATTCTCATGTCAATACATTTCTAAAGGTTGGCCTCTGATACTTTGTAAGGCTTTTCATGTGGGTTAGCTTAGTTTTCTAAGCTAAAGCTCCATCGTAGGCTTGATCAAGATGATACTCAAAACGTTCATCACTATCATGAGTGCAGGTGATTAGGTGAGTCACTGGTACTTAGGGCAATGAAGATCATCTGCTCGAAATGTCAGTGTCTGGAATAGGGAAGAGTTACTACTATTGCATTCAGGTGTCTCCTCAATCCTCGGAGTTTGTGAGAAACTTGTTTGCCATGGTACACAAGGTTGAAGAGAGGACTTGAGAAAGGAAGTGTCAGAAAGCTTTGGTTTGCACCTTGTGAGATGGAGTAAGGGGAAGGCCATGCTAGCTCTGAGAAGGTAGGATCGCTGTGGAGCGAGAAGTTTGGTGTAGGAAGGAAGTGAGCTGCCTTTTCTCTTTCTTTCAGGCTGAGTGATTTCTGGTACCTGAGCCCAAAGGCAGCTCATAGCACTTTGAGGGGAAGAGGGTGTGGGTCTTCGTGGGGGGTCGTTAAAACTGGGTCTGGCTATGAGTTATGACTGCGTCTGAGCAGCTGCTGTGCTCTGTGGCAATGGCTGTTCACTGCCCTTCTGGCAGGGATCCCAGAGTCAAGGAGTCTGCTGGTGAGTGAACAACCCAAGATTCCAGCATCCAGGGAACAAAATGCAGCCCTCAAGCTGGAGACCTCCAAGGACTAACCTCATTGGCTCCCTCTGTGGTCTTTAAGATGTCCTTGGTGTCACAGGCTGCTTATTAGGATCTCCTGACTTGGCACGTGAAGGCTTAGCTACCTCATTTTGTTTGGCAATTCAATTACTTTCATTATTCCCAGAAATGATTTTTTTGAGTATCAACTCAATGCTAAGTACTTTTGTCTGCATGGGGACACAAGGCAACAGTGAGCAAGACAACACAATTGCTGTAGTCATTGGCAAATAATGAATGTATTCTCTCTTATATGAAGTCTGCTTATTGTAGATTTCTTCTTTTTTATGTGCAAGAACGTTTTTTCCTGCATGCATATCTATGAACCACATGTGAGCCTGTTACCTTTGGAGGAGAGAGGAGAGAGAGAGAGAATGTATGTGTGTATGTGTGTCTGTGTGTGTGATATGCAACGTGAAAGCAGCCCACGAGCTTTTTCTGCTCACCGAGAACTTGCTGCTCGCTAGGACACAGACATTATGACAGGTATGGGACATGGTGACTGAGAAATGAAGAATTTAGAGATCACATTGAGACCGTGACATTCTTTCATCTCTCTTCTGATGACCTGAATGACAGATAGCCTCTGAAGTCTCTTCTGCTGTTCGAATACCTGGTCCTCATTTGCCATCTATTTGGAGAGACTTAGGAGGTATAGCCTTGCTAGAAGAAGTATGGGCTTTTCCACATCTGCATACACCCATATGGACACACCCACATGAGCACACACACATACACCTACATGTAACATACAAACACATAAGACACATGAACACATACTTACACACACCTACCTATCTATATGTAACACACACGTACACACACATGGACACATACATATAGATATAACACACACATACACATACTTACACACACCTGCCTACATGTAACACATACATATACACACACAAACACACACAACTACAGGTAACACATACAATAATCCAGATTTTTTTTTAAAAAAAAAAATGTGTATAGAGGAATTAGTAAGGAAAAACCTGCTGGCAGTTAAGGCATTTTAAATCCTACTTTCTGTTCTAGAGTTTGGACAGCTCAGAGTACGGGAGGCTCTTTTCAGGGAACCAGTAGCCTACGCTGTACACAGAGCAAAACTATGGCTCCTGAGTCCTTAACGCTTACTTACACATCTACAAGAGAAGGTAAGAGGAGAGGATCATGACCAAAGTAACTTAAGCACTCAGTGGGCAGCATGGTGACAGACTCTTTAAACATCTTTAAAATCTGAGACTTACTAATTTTTATCTGTGTATGAGTGCTCTGCCTGCATTTTGTATGTGCACTATGTGCAGGCCTGGTGACTGGACCCCTAGAGCAGGAAAGTGCTGGGTGCTGAACCTAGGTCACTGTAAGAGGTCTGCAACATCCTTTGCCCAAGGAACACAGAGCTAAACAGCTAGATGGGAACAAACACACAAACAAATCCTAGTCAATTATTATTTGGATTCCATGTCTGTTCCCCACCTGGTGCAGGGAGAGGCTTTGTTTCCTGTCTGTCTGTCTGTCTTTAAGGCCATAGGAGTGCAGTCACAGCAGAGCTGAAGCCAGAGCCTTTTGAAAGCCTGATCATGGGCAGGGTTTGGGGCTTACGTGTCAGAGGTTATATAGGTGCTTAAACTCAAACTGAGATTAAACAAAACAAAGCAAAACACACCGCCAAAACCCCAGAAGGCCTGACTTTGCCTGAGCATGTTCCCACCAGCATTTTCGGCACAGTGCTTTTTGGAAAGAGGCTCCTAAATTTTGAGAGTCCTAGAGTTTTACCAAACCTATTCGTGTGTGGAGGGAATTCCTCGTTTTTTCGTGGCTCTGACACTCGTCCATCTGTAGAAATGAGGCGTGGGGTGGCAGCGGCGGGTGGGGGTGGGGGTGGGGGGAGAGACCACAAATCAGGAGGTGAGATAGGCAGCTGTGCTCAGAAAGACCAGCCAGCCTCCCACCTGCTCACCACCTGCAGCAAGGCGTCGCAAACAGGCAGACCTTCTCCTCACAAAGCACCTATTTACAGAGCAGAGGGGGAAGCCGGAGACAGCTGCCCTGTTGACTGAGTGGGAAACCCGCTCAGTGGGGCCTACGAATGGATGCTATCCAACAGCGCTTCAGGGAAGGGGGACAGTGAGGCACTTATGCTCAGCTATAGTTCTAGGCTCCTTTCCCTAGGGAGGTCTGGTGCCTCCAGAAACCTGGCCTGAGCAGAGACCGCAGACTTAGCTGCTGTGGAGAGCAGCACTCGCCGCTTGCCAGCCTGGCTCTGGACATTAATGGATGGGCAGAAGGAGAACATGGCTTTGTACTTCCTGGCTGTCTCCACAATGCCTAGTGGTCCAAAAGAGACACACATTCCTTCTAGAGATGAATGGTATAAAACTGTGAAGGTAAATATGCCTGGCCCTGACTCTCCTAATGTCAAATAGCCAGTCAGAAAACAATCTTATAAAGAAAGCTTTATTACATAATAACACCAAGAACAGGCCTGGAGCCTCTGGGGACCAAGCACACACAGACTTTATTTTGTTTTGTTTGCTTGTTTTGTGACACAAGGTCTTACTATGTAGCCCTAGTTGGTCTGGAGTTTGCTGTGTAGATCACGCTGGACTTGAATATTCTGTAATCCTTCTTCCTGAATGCTGGAGTTACAGGAATGTTCCACACTGTTCAGTATAATATTCTAATGAGTTTGTGGTATTACTGAGGTCTGGTAAGATTTCCTCTAAGCATGGTTCCTTAGATGGATTGAAGCCAGGAGATAAAGAAAGCAAAAGTCACTTCTGAAATGAGAAAGATGGCAAAGTGAGATCGACAATCTGAGTTATGACTTTAGGGCGTGGTTCTCAACCTCCCTAAGGCTGAGACCCTCTAACACCGTTTCTGATGCTGTGGAGACCTTGACCAGATGATTATTTTTGTTGTTACTTTGTAACTGTAATTGTGCTACTGTTACAAATTGTAATGTAAATATCTGTGCTTTCTGATGGTCTTAGGAGACCCCTGTGAAAGCATTGGTCCACCCTGAGAGGTCATGACCCACAGGCTGAGAACCACTGTGGCTGCTGTGAGCACCACTGTTGGGGAGACCAGGGATGCTGAGAACTGTGGGCAGGAGAGGAAATCTGGTCAAGGAGGGGAGAGGGCTTCTTCTGCTCCTTGCCTCTGCCTTCCCCATGTTAGGTCTCAGGCCTGAAGAGGTACAGGCAGGAGCCAGGGAAAGGGGAAAAAGGGAAGGGTAGGGAGGTTCCTGAGGGGTGGAGAGCCCTCTGAGACCTTTTCAAAGGCAGATATGTAGTAATGGATGAGGAACTGGATGTTATTCTTCCTCTCTTCACTCCACTTAACCTCTGCTCGGTGTTGCAACTTCAAGTTCTAGGACAACTTAGAGAGGAAATGATTGACAGGGTTGGATCTTACCCAGCTGCAGCCTACAGTCAAAGCAGAGGAACCTACGGAAGTTAATGGCTGCACTTGGGAGACTTCCATATCTCCCTCCCTCCCTCCCTCTCCCCTCCTTTCCACCTTCTCTCCTTCCTTTCTTTCCCCTTTCCTCCACTTCTCCTTCCTCCCTCCCCCCTTTGTCCTGGAGATTGAGTCTTAGCCACATTCCCATGACTTCTTAAAGCAACAATCCTCTTTTCTGCCCCCTCTCTTCCAATCTTCCTTTCAAGCTTCTCTTGCTGGCTCACTGTTGATACTGACTTTCTATTAAGTGTATGTCAGCCTATTCTCCTGGGATGACAGCTATTAACCTGCAAAGTCCTTACAGAAGGTGGGAATGCTGTAGCCTCTGGACTGTGGAGCATCCGCTGGGCAGCAGAGGTCTTAGCCTGAGCTAACGTCTCAGGCCACTCCTCTGGGCTTCTGACGCCTGCCCTTAAGGCCTCCACTTAAGGGTCAGTGAAGTTATCATTTAACGTGCAGTCATGGGAAACACTGGGACAAATATCAGACTCTTCAAGAACCGCACATAAGATAAATGTACCTTTTCAGCCATCATCATGACTGCCAAAGAGGAGTACAGAGCACCAGGGGAAGTGGAGACTGTGAGGAGAATATTAGTTCGTGCAATGAGGGTCTTCTTTGTGTGCACTGTGAATTAAGACAGCCTCTTAGCAGAGAGGTCGACACCTGGCACAGAAAAGGAGGTTGGAAGCAGCGGCTTGTCTGTGTGACCTGGAGCCGAAGTTTCAGATGAGGAGAGTTTGCACTCCCAGGATTTGCTTCTTGCAGTCGTTCAAAATTAAATAGCATGTGACTCTTATTCAATGACGTTATAATTCTGAAGGTGGTAAAAGGTGAAGAAATCGACGAGGCCTAAGTACTGCTAGGGACCTAGTACAGTAACAAGGAGAACACTAGACCTAAACAGACTAAGTCCATTTTTTTTTTTTTTCTGCTCCTAAAATTTTGTTTGGAGAGTTGAAGAAGACAAAGTAGAAAAGGGAGGTATTCATGTCTCCCGTGGAAGGAACGCCTTAGTTTCATCTGATATTGGAGAACATATTTTTGAGGATATTCATTCTCCCGAACATATTACTGTTGAGCCTCTGCCAATGGGACTGCTCTCATTTGTGATCCAGGATTATTTATACTGTTGTGGTTGTTTGACTCCCTTTTAAAATTCTTCCCTTTCCCCTTAGTACTTGCTTGACTTTCAAAGTCAGCTGATGCACATAGCTGAGTAATTTTCTAGCAGAAGAAGCTCAAAATCTGCTCTCTGTGGCTTCCAATTCACCACCAACACTGCTCTTTGTTCTGAGGTTGTACATATCTTCCAATATGGAACCAGATGTGTTCACTCCTAATAAGGAATCAGGACATGAGGTGCTGAGCTCTTTTCTGTCCGAATCAGTGTGAACACAATACCCAATGTGATTTTATACCACACAGAGGCCTGGGAATAAAAGCTTGGGTTTGGTTTTCCACCCACCTTCAGTTCAGAATCTGGGACCCTGACGGACCTCAGAGTTGTGGGACAAAGGGAAGAGTGAACAGCATAAACCCAGTGTGTATGTGGAGGAGGATGGGGACACAAAGAGTCTGATTTTGCACAGTTAAAAAGTGTGGGAAGATGTCCCAAGGTTGAGGCTCCAAGGTAAAGCATACGCTTTGCTTGTACAGGCTCTGGGCTCAGCACCCAGTGAAGGGAGAGGGGGAGTGGGGGGGAGGGAAGAAGAGAGAGGGGGAAGACAATATTGAAGGAAAGAGAGGGAGAAGAGAGGGTCTGCCTTGGAGTACATGGGTCTGACCACTAGTATCTCATTGGAATGGATCCTAACTTTCCAGCCCCAAGCCTTTGAGGGGATCTCTGCTGCACTCCAGGCTCCTGCTGAGTCGTGACACATCCAGGGGCCTGGTTTTGACCTTTGTCTGTTTTCCTAAAAGTTCATTGAAATGCATGGGAGAAATTCCTGGGACAGGCAAAAAAACAACTTAACAATCAAACCCTCAAATCTTCCAAACAACAGCAAAAAAACTTATACAAGATGTTGATAGAAATTTAGTTTATTGGATTTGGACACAAGAGCCTGCTGAGGAGTAAGTTCTCACATGGGTGCCAACCTGGCTCCATGATGGCTAAAATCAGAGTGAGCCCGAGAGGATTTCCCTATTCCAAGCCACATCCTCCAGCCTGTCCCCAAACTCAGCCTGAGGATTTGGCTACATTCATCTGTGTCTGATTAGTGGTTCACACCAGTATGGCTCTAGGTATTTCTAGCTTCTTTACTTCTTCTGGAATTTTAATCTGGATGTAGTGTTGATTCTAAAAGCTAAAGAGGATTTGTATTTGAGGGAAAAAAATGTGAACCACTAAGGTACTCTTTCCCAAAAATCTAACACTTTTGCCTGGCCTGTCACCCAGCTGCTATCAACAAGAAAATCCGCTCTCCACCTGCAAGTCAAATTGAGTTGTATGTTTCTACTTCCCCTGTGGCTTTGTGACTGTGGTGTTCACTAAATTCAGGGTCATGATGCAGCTCTGGCACCTGAAGGAAGAATCCCTTGTTTCTTCAATGTTCATTGAACAGCCAGACTATTTACTATCACATTTATGTTCCCAAGGCAAATCTGCTATAGAACAGAGGATTTGAAAACCTACTTAATATTTGACTAGAGAAACAAGTAATTAATAATCAGATCCATGTTCCCATTCCAGTATCTATTCAGCTCCTTGAAAGTGAAACCAGCGTTTTCTAGAGCAGGGCGAATGTGGTGGTACAAGCCTGCAACATCTCAAGTGGTACTTATGGGAGAGTTTTTATGCAGCATATTCCTGAGGGTAAATTATGTCTTCAAGAGACTAGGGTCTCTGCAGTATCCTCAGACTCTAATAGTTCTGGGAGATGATCTCAATGAGGATCGAGAATTTAGGATCATAGAAAGTCTGAGTTAAGAAGTAAACTCAACAAACAAACAAAACCCTACACTGAATGAATGGATGGTTTCTGTTGAGCTTCCATTTCCCCCATATTCTTTTTCTTTCAACAAAGTGTGAGAGAAGAATGTATTTGAACATAGCTAGTGGCTTCATCTAAGAGGGAATTTTTAAGACTGCATCCTCCTGGTGTCTTGTCTTGACTGTTCCCTTTCCTCAGTTCTCTCCCCCCTCCCCCCTC
>PVIH01010039.1:0-78166 GCA_004025045.1 Sigmodon hispidus
GGAAACAACCTAGATGTCCCTCAACTGAAGAATGGATTAACAAACTGTGGTACATCTACACAATGGAATACTACTCAGCAGTAAGGAAAAATGATATTCTAAAATTCACAGGCAAATGGATGGATTTGGAGAATATCCTCCTGAGCGAAGTCTCACAAACTCAGAGAGATAAGTAGGGGATGTACTCACTCACTAGTGGCCTCTAAACAAACAAACAAGAAAAAAAGTCAAACATGCCCAAGCGGCAAACCACAACCACGGAACAGCTTGGGATCAGAAACACCCTGGACTGACCCTTTGGATCCCACTCCACCTAGAGGAACACCTGACTCACTCTTGAGGGAGGGGGGAAAGAACTGGATTTGGCCAGAAGCGGAGACTGATCTAAGCATTACTGGGTCAGTGGGACCATGGGACTGTCTGCTCCCTGCCCAGGGAGGGGATGGGGAGTTGCAGTGAAGAAAAATGACCAGATGTGTTGGGAGGGGGAAGAGACCTTGAATAAGGATATACAGGGATGAAAAAAAAAATTCAGAGGGAAAGATGAACACAAAGAAAATATAGGTGTAGCAAGAAAAAAAAAAGAAAAAAAAAAAGTAAATATAAGAACTAGTTAGTAATAAGCCTGAGCTACTGGCTGAGCATTTGTATTCACATATAAGTCACCATGTATTTATTTGGGACCGGGTGGTCAGGACAAGATAACGCCCTTTTACAGGGTTTATATCAGATTATACTTTATAGTTCATCACTGAGGGAAGTCAGGGCAGGAATCTGGAGGCAGGAAATGGAGCAAAAACCATGGAGGAACACTGTTTACTGACTTGCTTCTCATGGCTTGCTCAGTCTGCTTTCTTATATAATTCAGGATCACTTGCCCAAGGATGGTACCACCCTCAGGGGCTAGGCCCTCCCATATCAATTATTAATCAAGAAAATGCCCCCACAGACTTGCCTACATGGCATTAAAATGGGGGCATTTTCTCAGTTGAGGTTCCCTTCTCTCTGATGACACTAACTTATGTCTAGTTCACACATGCGAGCACACGCGCACACACATGCACACACACATTCACACATATGTACACACATATGCACACACACACATGCACACACATACACATGCACACACGTACACATATGTATATACACATGCACACACACATACAAACACATGCACACACACATACACACACACACACACACACACACACACACACACACACTTTAATAAGCACAGAGGGGAAGCAGAAACTATTCCTAAAAGGTAAGCCAGGAAAGACACAGGCAGTCCCACCCCTTGGGGCTGGAGAGATGGCTCAGAAGTTAAGAGCACTGACTGTTCTTCCAGAGGTCCTGAGGTCAATTCCCAGCAAAACCACATGGTGGCTCACAACCATCTGTGATGAGGTCTGGCGCCCTCTTCTGTAAAAAAAAACTGTATGCATAATAAATAAATAAATAAATAAAAAATTAAAAAAAAAAAAAAGGAAAAGCCCATTGCCCTTACAAGTCTCAAACCCAACTGTAGATTGCGGTAGGACACTAATTCCTCTGGAAGAGCAGTCAGCAGTAGAGAGAAGTTCATTCTCTCACTCTATGTTTTGGAGGATAGTGACCAAGAACCATATTGAGAGAGAATTTATTGTTTAAAACCAAGTTACAGTTTGAAGGTCAGGGAACAACCTCAGGTCAGGAGCCTGAATCTGGCCAGCCATAATACCTGGGTGAGGGAAAAACCCAAGAAGGCATTAGTGGAGTGCAGAAGTGCAGTTATACCCAGGCAAAGAAGGGCACAGGTGGTAAACCACCATTGGTGTCCAGGAGTAATCTCATCAAAAAGAGCCCTGGAATCTGACACTCCTGAGCCCAAACCCAGCAGGTAGATCAGCCTCTGGAACCTCCGGTCTGTCACTCACTGCCATAAAGCTTGTGAACTCTGAAGCTTCAGCAGTCTTGACATCCTTCCAGCAGGAAGATGAACACTTAGGAGGTCTTGAAAGAACAAGACAAGGCAGTCATTGCTGTGGCTGCTTCCCACACTCCTGATGAAATAAGGAGAAGCCTCCAGCTTGAAGAGCAGTTTGTGCAAGCTGGAGAGTGTGAGACTAAGAGGATCTCCCCAGTCTCCAGCTGTAGTGTGGCCTGCAGACTAGGGAAGTGGGGGCCTGCTAAAGTGAAGACAGCTATGGTAGATTCCAGACACTATGGTAAAGAAGACAGCATGACTCCTCCATGATATCATAACCCCTCTGAGTGACCAAATTCACAGACACTAAAATGCCAGGTGAATATTTCAAAACTTTGTTAATAAAAGTGGTCTGTGACTTCAAAGAGGATACCAACAAGATGAATTTAACATAGGACCTGGAGACAAAGGTCAGCAACATGGAAGGGGGGCAGCAAAATGAGTGAGAAAATCATCAGTGTGAATGAAAAGGTGACTAACGTGGGGGAAAGGTTCAGTAAGAAGGTGGGGTTTCTGAGAAGCAAAAATATAAATATGGCCAGAAAAAAAAATAAGGTCACTTTTTAAGTGGAAAACCTGATCAGTGTACTCAACCAGGCAGAAGAAAGAAAATCAGGGTTTAGAGATTATATCAAGGAAATACTACATTCAAATATTATTAAAGAAACAACAGATAAGCATAACTACATCATCCAATAACTCTGAGATTGAAAACTAAAGAAAGAAACTCTATCCAATAAAATTGCAGCAGAAATGGTCTAAATCATGAAAGAATAGATGTCCAAATGAAAGCAGCATTAGAACCTTAACCCAGGCACAACTGGTGGCAAACTTCTCTACAACATTTCCAGTCAAGATTTCAAAAATAAGGCTGGAGAGGTGGTGCTTTCTGCTCTTGAAGAGGACCTTAGTTCAATTCCTATCAGCCACATCAGTTGGCACACAACTGTGTGTAACTCCAGCTCAAGAGATCCAGTGTCTCTGGATTCCAAGGGCATCTGCAGTCATAGACATATACTCACACAGAGACATGTGCATAACTTAAAAGATAAAAAGGATGTCAGAAACTATATCATAGACCTAACATACTTAATAGATATATCTAAAAACATATACATATATATAAACAGCCCATCCTTCAAACAGAAATTGAATATATACTCTCTTAGCAGCCTATGGAACATCCTCTAAATAGACCACATTCTTCTATGTTGCAAAGCAAGTATTAACAAACACAAAAGAATTAAAATTATTCCTGCTATCTTGTGAGATCACTGTTGTGGAACATTACTTTAACTATGTAAAGATGTGTTACATTTGTTTGTGCTGCATTTGTTCAACTATGTAAGATGTGTTTCTGTTTTACCTTGCCTGCCTAAGGCACCTCATTGGTCTAATAAGAAGTTGAACAGCAGGAGAGAGATAAGAGGGATTGTCTGGCAAAGAGAATAAGTAGGAGACAGAATCTGGGCTTGAGGAGAATAATAAAGATGAGAGAATGAGAGAGAAGTGGGGGGAGATGCCCAGGACCAACAACTAGCCACACAGAAGAAACAGGAAAGGAAGATATAGAGGATGGAAGGAAGATAAAAAGCCCCAAAGCAAAAACATAGATAAAGAGAAACAAATTTAAAAAACTGCTAAGAAAAAGCCAAGCATTCATAACTAATAGCAAGTCTCCATGTTATGATTTGGGAGCTGGTTGGTGGCCCAAAAGGAAGCCTACTATAGATCACAGTGGTCTAAAAGTAGAAATCAATAAATGGAGAAACCACAAAAATTACCTGGATATTTGGAGATGGAATGAGACATCTTGAATGACAATAGTTCAATTAAGACATCAGGAAGAACAGTTTTTTAAAAATGCCTAGAAGCGGATGAAGATGAAAGTACAACTTACCAGAACCTCTGAGAGTTACTTAAAGCAATTCTAAGAAGAAAGTTAATAACTAAGAGTGATTACATTAAAAAAAATCTTAATGACCTCAAATAAATAGCCTAATGATATACCTCAAAGACTTCTGTCAGCATTCCACTTCTTCACGCCTGGCGCACAGCCTAGATCAGCTGAACAAGCCATGGAGAAGTAGGAAGGAGCCCAGTCGTCAATGGCTCTCTCAGGCTGAGTAAGCACCTGGGAAGCCCACTCCAGATTCACACAACATAATCATCCATCTTCACTGCTGAAGCCCAAGAAGTCACATCTATCTTCAATGAGCTGAACCCAGGCTTACCTTCCTCACCCATCGCTGACTTTGAGATGCTCCTTTTCTAAATCTATGTAAGTAGCTGCACATAGAAATGTTGAATGGGGGGAGGAAAGAAAAAAAAAAACTAAAGGAAATAAAGTTTTCCTAACAGAACATTACATAATATTTACAGGTTTGATTATTTTGGGAAATTATTTGGAAGTTGATTTGCTACAACTTTTTTTTTCCCTGCAAGGCCCCATCTGTTTATTATTTATTTCTTTTAACACCCCATTTGGGTGAAATCACTGATCGTGTTTTCTTCTCTCTGTTATTTTCTTCGTAAGGATCATCTAATAGGAAGTTTTAAAATAATCCACTAGACTTTTTCTAGTTAATTTTAATTAGCAGTTCTTGCTCAGAAACGAAACTCCAATGTGACATCTAGAATCTTCCAGACAGTGTTGGGTTTGAGACATTATGTCACTTGTTCTGAGAGACAGAAAAGAAAAGACCATTTAAGGCACCCTGCAGACCCTAAACCAGGGTCAACCTCACCACCCCACTCTCATTCCACACCCACAACTTCCCAAATCCTGGGATTACGAACAGGTGACACCCAGCTGGCTAAGCCAAAAATCTCTTTCACTCTTAAACCATGGCATGAATTGTTTATGTGATTTCTAAGGAGTATAATTGGAATGGCAGTTCTGAAAAATGCTAAAGAAATCAGCTTGTTCTCTCAGAGACTCAGGGTGTCCTGGTTAATCTTACGCTCAAGCATAAGCAGAAGTATGTAAGTCAAGCTCCGTATTTTTAGCACTTCTCGAAGAGTTTAACTTGACTGAACTGCCATCTGTCACATCTACACTCACAATCACACATTCAAGTAAGAAACACCAGTCTCTGTTCAGTTGTCTCATAATTAAGAATTGAGTTAGCTGCTGGTACAAAGTCACCAGGACAACTGCTTGTTGTCCACAAACCATCAACACTTTTCACCTTCGATTGTGAGTCTTTTAATTTTTAGCTCAGTCACTGGGGGGGGGGGGCAGGAAGAGGAGATTCTAAAATAAACTTATTAAATGAAAAGCCAAACTTAAAAAAAAAAAAAAAAGCTTGCCTGGCATTTACTCAAGATCTACAAACTCATAAATAACTAGGAGATGAAGTTTGGGACTGATGAATTGCTGCAGAGCATGGGAAATTTATGTTCTTGGGAGTCTCTGGCTCACAGATATGTAAAATTGCATACATCTCTTAAATACAAATGACTACACTAGCCTGTTGCCCCACCCTTGCCCAAACTATACTTTCCTCTCCTGTCAAGATTGGATTTCTCTCTCCTATATGTCCTCTTTCTCTTCTACAGCTACGATCTTTGGCTAATGAGGGACAACCCTACAGGGCAGTAACAAAGAGAAATGTGCCAAAGAACAACCCCAGCCCTCATTCCACCTGACCTAACTTCCCGTGTGGCCCACTGGAGACAGTCTACCTGGGGAAGCCGCCTTACCATGGCACATAATGGCCTCCAAGTCTGGTTATTTTGGTGTCTTTTCTGTTATGTTGTTTTAAATGTTGACTAATTTTTGTGGGAAGCATCAGGCCGATGTGGCTTTGGCTCTTCCCCAGGCTCCCAGGCCAAGCATCTTCCCCTGAACTGTTTCCAATTTAACATCTTCAGCTACAGATTGAGCAACCAAAGAGGAGAAATGGTCATTCCTCTGTACTTCATGCCTAGTGCTCCAAAGTGTCTGGCACCAAACAGGCTTCTAAAAAGTAGTTGTCAGCCCCAACCTCTCTCTCTCTCTCTCTCTCTCTCTCTCTCTCTCTCTCTCTCTCTCTCACACACACACACACACACACACACACAGTGTTAATAAATGACCAGAGTACATTTCATCAAGTACTTTATCCTAAAGTTCCTGCTCGACCCCTCCCCCCACTCTCCATGCTCCAAGAACTACTAATGTGTGTGTGTGAGAGAGAGAGAGAGAGAGAGGGAGAGAAGGAAAGAACCCTAAGTTCATTCAGTTTCTCCAAATGAAGCTGCCTACGTTATTCTGCTATTCAGAGATCCAATTATCAACTATGGGAATGTTGGTCTTTAAGTAAAAAAGAGATGGCAAGTGCCACTGGAGAGGCCCTGGCCTTTGTTAAATAGATTGAGCATCTTATTTCCAAACAGAGACATGGTTTTAGAAAACAAAGACCAACATCTCCAGCCTTTATTCCATCTATTACAAACAGCTACCCATATCACCACCATTCACTCACAAAATTACGTTCTGAGGTCTTGGTGTTCTCCCGAAGTTAAAGCTCATAACATACATTCTCCACCTCATTGATGACTATGCAACGTAATTCTACCAGGAGTTAAAAATAACTGTGACTGGCCAGGTCTAGTGGTGCATGCCTGAAATCTCAGTTACTCAGGAGACAGAGGCTGGGGGACATGTTCAAGGCCAAGCTGAGCTAAACTATGAGACCTCAAAATAGACAATGAAAAGTATGAACACAAAGTAGGCACCTAGAGAAATGTGTACATCATTAGTGAAAATACTACAATTACTAAATAGGCCCATATAATATTCAGCTATGAGTCAGTTTACTATGTGCTGAAGAATAGTAGAAACAAAGTTGAGTGAAAATAATAAGCAGAGTTCCTTCTATGCTTCATCATTATTGAAAAAAATATGCAAAGTAATTTAACAGGTTTTCGATCAGGTAAACGTATGCTCCAGTGCCTATTGTATATGCCAACATATACAGTAGACTTAGAAAATGCTTGGAATTTTTTTTTAAAAGATCAGTGCTTTCTTTAGACACTGGAGGTTGGGAAGTCTTGATTCATCTCTCTCTCTCTCTCTCTCTCTCTCTCTCTCTCTCTCTCTCTCTCTCACACACACACACACACACACACACACACACACACATACACACACATGCACACACACACCATGTTATTTCCCAGGGACCACTGATGCAATCCCTCCAGTGACAGATGGAAATAAACACATCTTTAGATCCTAATTCTTGACCAAGTAACACCTGTAAGCCCCAGCTAGAAGAAAACATCAGCATCACCAGAAGCTAAGACTTTGCCAAGCAGGGGCTCCAGGAGGCTTCACAGGACAGCAATCCTTTCCCAAGTGGAAGAACAGAGAAATTCAGATCAGAAGTCATGTAGCAGTAAACAAGAAAGTAAAGGGACCGTGCCGAAAATCAGTGAGGGATGACTCAAGAGCTAAAAGAAGCTCAAAGTCAGCCCCTCTCAGAAACCTGGGTTGGTAGGTTTGAAACTCCACAACAGCCATAGATCCCAGACCATCAGTTCCCAAGAATAAAAGCCCAAGACTATCATCTTCACTGAGGATCTGACTCCAGGTGACTTGAACAAGCTCAGAAAATAGGCAGTCCCTTGCTTCATCCACTTCACGTGGCTCTAACAAAATACCCGAGGCTAGGTAACTTAAGGAATAAAAGTTGCTTAACACATAGCCCTGGAGGCTGCTGAGTCCAGTCCTGGGCGGTCTACACCTGGGGGAAGGCCTTCTTGCTAGGTGGTAACAAGACAAGATTATCTCATGGAGAGATGAAGAAAGTTAGGTTTATAAGAAACCCTCTTGCAATCAGTAGCCCATGCCACAGCACTGATAACAGCATGAATCCTCTTCAGAAAAGAGAACCCTCAGGCCTTATTAGAGGTCCCATCTCACATCCCTGCTGCTCTGGGCATTAAGTTCCAGCATGTGAACTTTGGGGTACACATTGAAACCATTACAACTCTTTTTCTACTCCTTGGCTAGCAACGAAGCTAGAGGGGGGTCTCAGAGTAGGACTGCAGGAACAGTACATATGTCTAGCTCTTCATGCCAGAAGAAATTTTCTCAGTGAGCTGTCCTCAATCCCAAGCTTTTCCTTCATTACAAAACCCCTGAGAAAATTAACAGGGTTCTATAGGACATGGTGGTGCACATCTTTAATCCCAGCACTTGTGGGCAGAAGCAATCACATCTCTGTGAGTTCCAGGACATAAAGAAAACCAAACAAGCCAGAGCTACATAGTGAGACCTTATCTCAAAATGGAAGGAAGGAGCCAGGTGAGGCAGAGGCCAGTGGATCTCTGTGAGTTTAAAAGCCAGAGTGGGGTCCAGGACAGCCAGGGCTGTTTCACAAAGGAAAAAAAAAAAAGAAGGAGGGAAGGAAGAAAGGATAAAAATCTAAAGTTAATTAGGTTCCTTGGGGCTGGCAGACATGCCTTATATCAACCTTAAGCAAGATGTTCTTCTATTCAAGGGTTCTCCATAGTACGCATCAATTAATGGCTCACAAATGAGTAGTTTGGACCTGGCTGCCTATAACTGAACCTGTCAGGAGCCAACAGGAACAAAGTCACTAGGGGTCTTCTGCAGGGAGTTTTGAGTTATTGATATCATGACCTGTTTCCTTGCATGTTATCTTTTACTGGAAAATGAAAGCTCAAGTCAACAATTTGTTTTATCTTAGTTTTGGTTTTTCAAGACAGGGTTTGTTAAACCTGTGTAGCCCTGGCTGTCCTGGAACTCACTCTGTAAACCAAGACGACCTTGAACTCAGAGATCCACCTGCCTCTGCCTCCCAAGTGCTGGGATTAAGGGCATGCACTATCATCACCTGGCTATAAGCAGACAATTTTTAAATTCATATTTTTAAAAATATATAAAATATTGCAGATATGAGTAAATCCTCTATCCCTTCCCTTGGCTCATTATGTGTCCTTATCCTTCAGAATGAGAACAAGGCCAAGCTCACCACTGCCCTGAATATTTCTGATTCTAGGCATGATATATAATGTTGTCTCTTGTACTTTCAAACTTTACATAAGTGGACAGTGAACTTGAACCTCTGTCACTGTTTGTTCGCCATAGGCTTCAAGATATTTTCAGGTTCCTATGGTACTATTATCATTATTATTACTATTATTATTTTATGAGATGGGCTGATCTCAAATTCCTAAGCTCTTGAACTATTGGGAATAGGTTAGTTCACTTTTAACTGCAATGTTCAGTTATATAAGTATACATTACTTTCACAGTGGAGTTATATTATTAATACTGTTTATTATAGTATTAATTGTAGCATTCTATTATGGGTTTGTTTTTGTTTTTTTTTTTTAAGATTTCATTTATTTATTATAAATACAGTGTTCTGCCTGCACGAACCAGAAGGGGGCACCACATCTCATCACAGATGGTTGTGAGCCACCACCATATGATTGCTGGGAGCTGAACTCAGGGACCTCTGAAGAACAGCCGCTTAACTGCTGAGCTAACTCTCCAGTCCTATGGGGAATATTAATTTGTTTCTTAATTCATCTAAGGAGTTAGGAAAGGGAGAATGTGAGCTTTCATAGCTCTAAAGATACATCTGATAATATCTAATAAACTGATAAAGCATCTTATACCCTGTTGGCAGAGATTGAGAGCTCCTGACATTATACACTGCCAGAGCTATGGTATTATCTGACTCTAAGTGTTGCCCATACCAAGTTGGAGGTGCTAGGTGATCTTAACTCATAATATTTATATCCAGACTGAAATCTTATTTTCAAGTTTTTGTAAAACAGTGATTCTGAAAAAAGTATCACTACCACCACCCACCCCTGAGATTCCTTCAGGCCATTTGTGGACAAAATATGGCAAGATACTATTTACCTTTCACTCTTACTCTTTTACAAATTCATGGTAGAATTTTCCAGAGCCCCTCTGGCCTGAAATTGTATCAGAATACATATAGAAGCAAATAATCTTCAGCTGCCTTCTCTTAAGTCAGCCATTAAAGATATTTGAAGATATGTAAAACAAGTCACTCAAATCATTTATATTGGAAAAAATTATGTCTTAAGATGTGTTAATGAGTTTATTGCTATCTTTACATGAATTTGGGCATGTTTTCAATATTCCAGTTTTTATTTTCAATGTGGTAAGCACTTAGCTATGGCAAACACATAGACAAATGCTCCTTGAGGCATTGAGGAGTACGTAAGAGTATCAGGAGGCTTTCTTAAGGCAAATATTGGAGAGTAATGGTCACAGGTTGTATACTTGCTCATCATTATTCCTACTTGAACTAATGATGAAGGCACCTACAGTGCAGCCTGTGGGTGGGGCGTGAAGACTACCTTCCATTCATCTTCAGGACAATCTTGGAAAGTAAATACTGAGATGAGGCTGTTCCCAGTAGGCCAAGCTACAGTTTGGGTAAATTGGGTAGAATACCATGGGTGCACAGTCATCAAGAGAAGTCACCATAGCCATGTACTTCCCTCCGCTTGCAGGAATTTATTAATCATTCTCTGAGTCAGTGGGCTTCAAAGCATGTTCTCGCCTGTCAGTCATCCTTCCCAAGGCAGCAAAAGGATTCTTCGAGCTGGAATTGCTTATCAACAGGACGAGAAGAGCTAGCAGCCAAGGAAATAATGCAGGAATCAGGTCCTCCCGTGGGACAGGACCAAGGGCAAAATAGCTGCTAGAAGAAATGGTTGCTGAGAGCTTAGAACAGGCTGCAGGATCCCTTTTCTCTGGGATTAAGTCCACAAGCAAAATAGTAAAATTAGACATTAGGAATTCTATCAGTATCTTAACCTCATTCACCAAATACAATGGGTGTAACTAGAAAGCTGTAATAGATTAATAAGCATAGTTTATTGGCTACATACTTCATAAAAGGCAATGTTAATTTAGTCACTCAAACCTCATAGGAACCCATGTCACACACAGGGAGACTAAGGTACAGAAAGTAACATTAGTTTATATAAATTACTTAACATGCTCTTTGGGGGAAAAGGTAAACTGACATCTATTAAGTTTTTCCTGTTGCTACTCTAACAAATAGAATAAACTTAGTCACTTACAACAATTAACATTTGTTACAGATTTATCATCTTATACTTCTGTCGGCCAGAAGTGGAAAGATTTTACTTGTCTGAGGTCAAGGCTGTTGGCAGGAACATCCTCTCCCTAAAGACTCTAAAAGACAATTGGTTACCGCTCCACCATTTTCTGGAAACTTGACTCCTGGCTTTTAAAGTTTCAAAGTCAGCAGGCACAGCCTTATTTTTCTGACCTCTGCTTTTTGCCTCTCTTCCCCATTCCATTGCTGTTGCCTCCCTCTTGTAAGAACTCTGGTGATTACTTTGGGCCCACTTGACAACCAAAGATACAATCCCCAGATCTAGATTCTTAATTTGAACATAGCTCCAAAGTCCACTTAGCTTTATAAGGCACCATCATCATGGAGATTTGAATGTGGGTATCCTTTACATGCAGGATAACCATTATTCGATCAACTAACTCAATTTTATCCAATCATTAAACAAAGATTTACTGAGAGCTTAGTATAAGAATCTTTTTAGGCACTTAGCCAGATTATAAAGGATCTGTAACTCAAGATCCTTGAGTTCAAGATCCTTTGTGTGGAGAGCACAAAGAGGCATTATCAAATTTTTCCTTTACAAAGATCTTCTAGCTACACAATAGAGAGGAATCAGGTATACAATAAAGGAGATAAAAATTATAGAGACTGCACTTGGCATAGGTCTGTGGTGATGGATGAGGTCAAGAGATAAGAAGACAGGTTAGCTTTTAGGATGTCTCAAATCATCCTGTATTAGACAAGCTCTCTCTCTCTCTCTCTCTCTCTCTCTGTGTGTGTGTGTGTGTGTGTGTGTGTGTGTGTGTGTGTGTGCACACGAGAGCGCGTGCGTGTATGACTTATATAGAGCCGCTTTCAGGCTGTGGTCCAAATAATGTAGCAGCAGCTACCTCCTGACCAGAAAGCCAAGCACCTGGTAGTAGTTCAGTCCATGAGACAATACATCTCAACTGTCCCAATATGGTGCTGGAGTCCCAGGAAATTCCTAGAGAGCTGCTGGACTTCAGCCTATGCTAGAATCCCGAAGAAGTAGGTTCTAATACTAGCAGAGAAGTGTCCCAGCAATGGGATAGGTGAATTTTCCAGTGAGAATGAGGGAAAGCAGGCAAAAGGCAAAGCTTCCTTTTTCTATGACCTTCATATGGGCTCAGATTTAGGGTGAATCTTCCCACCTCAAATGATTCAATAAAGAAAATCCCTCTCATATGTGCCCAGCTGCTTGGGTTTTGGTTGATTCCAGAAGTAGGCAAGTTGACAACCAAAATTTGCCACCATACCTCCTAACTAGATTTTCCAGCACCAGTTTTCCAATTAAACCAACATGTCATCATTATCCTCCTATGAAAGTCATTTACCATGAGTGCCCAAATAGCCTAATGGTTAAATGCATTTGCTCTAGAGCTAAATACTCTGGGTTCAAATCCTACCTCCCCAATTTTGCTGTGCTCCATTTCCACAGCTATAAAACAGTGACCTAGTCACATGTATGTTGCTTGATAAAACAACTATGACACAAAACAACTGTGGTGGTTTGAAAGAAAAGGGCCCCAAAAGGGAGTGGCACAATTAGGAGGTGTGACTTTGTTGGAGTGGGTGTGGCCTTTTCAGAGGAAGTGTGTCAATGTGGGGGCGGGCTTTAAGGTTTTCTTTGCTAAGGCTATGTTCAGTGTGGTGGACAGTTTACTTCCTGTTGCCCATGGATGTAGGAAGATGTAGGACTCTCAGTTTCTTTTCCAGCACCATGTCTGCCTGCATGCCACCGTGTCCTGCCATGATTTTAGTGGAATAACCCTTTAAAACTGTAGGCCACTCCAATTAGATGTTTTCTTTTAGAAGAGTTGCCGTGGTTATGGTGTCTCTTCACAGCAATAGAAACCCTAACTAAGATAACAACCGAAGGCAGAAAGTGGCTTATTTCATTTCACAGTTCCAAGTTACAGTTGCCATTGTGGAACAGGCAAGAACTTCAAACAGCCACATCATATCCTCAGTCAAGAAAAATAAAGACTTAATGTGCACACATGCTCACTTGCTTATTTGCTTGTTTTTGCTCTCCTACAAGAGGGCAAATAAGGGTGGAGCTCTATTTCTCCACTACACAGTTTAGAATCTCCCTTGCCTGGGGAATGGTGCAGCCTATACTGAGCTTCTCACATAAATTAATTAATAAAATTTCCCTGTAGACATGCCACAGGTCAATCTTCATTGAGACTCTTTTCCTAGGTGACTCTATGTCATGCCAAGCTGACAGTTAAGACTATCCATCTCAAGCTATTCTTCCAGCACAGGGTTACTGTGAGTGAGTAGCCTTAGGAGAGATTATATCATTACCTATGTATGGTAAACATTCTTCCAAGTTCTTACAACTGTATCATCCTTCCAGACAGAAACCTTCAGGAAGGGTTGAGGAGATGGCCCTATTGGTACAATGTTTGACTCATGAGCATGGAAACCTGAATTTGATCCCCAGAGTCCATGTAAAAACCCAGGCACAATAGCCTACACCTATAATTTCAGCACTGGAGGGAATGGAGAGGGGAGAATCCTTGGGACTCTCTGTACGCCTAGTACAGCCAAATGGAGACATTCCAATCTCAGTAAAGAGAAACTGTCTCTAAAAATGAAATGTAGCATGACTAAAGAAAATACTCGTCATTACCACACTGATTTCTGACTTCTGCACAAACACACACACAATACACAGAGAGGGAGGGGTACATATACACCCACACACATAAAAATAAACAAAAAGAAACTTTAAAACATTGTTCATTTCTGAATTCCAAGGCTGACTGCCCAGACCCTTCATTTTCCACATTTTCCAGGGCTACTATTCAGCTATGCCCCCAAAACATAGCAGTCATGGCCCCTTTTATTTGGCCATGTTGTTACCCTCATCTTGAATGCCTTTCTTATCTCCTTTTTCCCTTCCTTAATCCTCATTTCTTTAAGTGTCCATCACTAGAAAAATGACTCCAAGTTCAGTGGCTGGAGACCGTAACCTATGTAGTCATCCTTCCAATCAAACAGGACGGCTGTTGTTCCTACCAGGAGGCTCTCGTTGCTAATAACTCACAAAGCCACGCATGCGCCGCTATCTAAACGGTAAGTCCTCACAGAGCCCCGGGCCCTGAACCTGTCTTTTCTGGCTTTGTGGGTACCACAGTTACCCTTGAAGCCCATAAATAAAAAATTACTTTGGTATGAGTTGTTTCCATTGAGACTCTCAGCCGTGAAATAATTTTAAGGCTTCCTTGGATCATTAAACCAAACCAAGATTGTATATTACAAAAAGATAAATACCGAAATATATTAACTAATTGGCCAAAATATGTTTCAGCAGCTATTCTTAGCAATAAAGGCAAAGTCCTGCTCTAAGCAAAACCTAATAAAAGCATGTGTGTCCTTTGCCTCATGTCTTTTTTTTTTTAAGATTGATTTTTTGAGGCATGTTTGACAAACCATACACTATGCAGTGTTGGAGAAGCAACATTTGATAAATCGCACATTCTCTTAAGTAATAAATAGATCACTTAAAAGTTCTGAATTTTCAGACAGATTAGTAACACATTGAAATCCAAGCTGCCTACAGTGAGGTTTCCACAACTGTAAATTATTAGTAATTTTCCTTGGCTGGAAAGACGTCTCAGAACCAAAAAATCAGACATCTAAAAAAGATTCTTTTCTTTATTTCTCACTGATTTTTTTTTTCAGTTAGCATACAAAACAATGTATTTCATTATGGCATTGTATATCAAACGTTATATATTGTATGTCACTGGCTTTTGCTCACATTGCTCTGCACTCTTAGCCTTCTGGCTAAGGCCCCTCCCTCCCCTCATACCATCACTTCTGTTTTCAAGTTGTGAAGACCTGGAAGTGGGGGGCCAGTTCCAAGTATTCATCCCCACATTAGTACCTGAGGTGGGGGTGCAGTTTCAGAGAAGCCTTGGTGTCCCGGCAGCCAGGGGATTCAAAGGTTGGATTTGCACCACAGGACTCAACCAATCGCTACTGCACCTCACCCCTTTGCCCAATCCTGGAATGCCAAGGTATATCACATCATGCTTAGGGATGTTTTTCTTTAAAGACTCCTGCCTGTCAGGGCTCGGGGTCCTTAGCCTTTCCATTATGCCGGAACCAGGTTATTGACCTGGGTTCCTTGGAACCTATATGTAACAATAAAATCCTCACACATGTTACAGCGTGTCCAGCCTCCCTGGTGGCGATCGTGGAAATTCTTACATGCAGGCATAACAATGTCAAAGGAATTTTTAATGAAAAATTATAGTTTGCATTATTTATTTAATTATTTATTTATTTATTTATTTATTTATTTATTTATGTCATGCTAAGGTCTGAACCCAAGCCTGTCCATGGTAAGCAAGCAAAGAGCTACCTCTGGTAGCATTTTAAACCAAGACAAGGTAGGCATTTAATTTGCTTTGCATTAAAAAATAAGGAATTATCTGTATAAAAGATCCCTTGTTAGCTGTTGTACCTGTGCTGAGAAACCCCCCAAAGACCACCAGAGAGCTGGATTCTGATGCATACACAGGCAGGTCAGTTTATTCTTTTGGACAGGTTCGAATCCAGGCAGAAACACTATGTTAAAAAGCAGCAGAGGGAATTCGGCCCTAAGCTCAGGAGTGAGAGGGTTTTTTAAAAAAGAAATTTACCAGGAAAATGTAAGCAGGGTATTACAAGATAAAAGGATATGAGGTAGAGTAATTCTTTGTAACTATTGGTTAAACTTCTGGCACGAAACCAAGTTTTGAATCTACTGTCTGTCAGGCAAGTTCCTGAGATGTTTCCTAGAATCTTCTTAGACTTGGGCCCTGTCATCAGGCACTAGATGTTCTAGAAAAATGATCTTTCCCTGAGATAAAGTTTTGTAAAGGTAAATCTATGCCTTCACATTAGCCCACCTCACAGATGGTGCTGAGTTCAATAGGGTAGGTTGGAGATAGGAGGCTTTCCTCTCTGGGTTCTTTGGAAAGGATGAGAGAGAAGAAATGTATCTATGGGATTTTAGATAACAGGACAACAAAGCATCAACAGCGACCAGAAGGCTCACTTCTTATTGGTTTCTTGAACCTCTACATTTCACTGAGATTACAAATTAATCTGATATAAAACATTGATTTTCAGAACCTGCCTGGCCCTGATTCCCTGAGGTCTAGGAATAACAGGAAGACAGCAGCTGGTCAGGGTGGTAATACAAGTGTACCAATACACGCCATGTATGTTTCCCTTCCTAATCCACGTGACTGGATTTCTTACTCAGTTTCCCAAACTCTCAACTCTCTGAGAACATTCCTGCTGAAACGGAAATATTTCCCAGAATTTTGTTGGCTGAAGTGAACCATTTAATTGTTAACACCTTTCCTCAAGCCGCTCTTTTCCCCTGGGTCCACAGGGCCAGGCTGAAGTCTAATTGTGAATGGTTTTGTTATCTGAATGTGCTTGATTGGTGAGAGCTTTGATCATTTGTCAACATGTCAGACTTCAAGGTGGCAAACCAAGCTCATCTGAATCAGAAAGTGTGGGAAAGGAAATGTACCCCAAAAGAGAAACTGCCCCTCACGGAGATCCAGTTACAGCCTGGAGTCCCCAGTGAGAGTAGAGCCTGGAAGAAATCAGGACCAGGTCAACTCACTTCTTTTATATTATAATTAGGCGCTGGGAAGATTTGCAAGTGTGTTTGCCTCAGTTCACCCTCTTTTCTCAACCAGGGCCTCCTGATTTCATTTCCCAGACTCAACAGTTTCTTTTAAAAATAGTTTTCTTCAAAAATGTAATCCTAGGTCACAAACTCAAACACCCCAAATAGGCAAATAAATATGTGGCTTCGTTGAAGCAGCCCTGGACAGCAACCCATGCGCAACCTCACTGTAAAACTTAAAAAAATTAAAATCTTCTCTGTCCAAGGAGACAGACATGCTCTCTTTCTATCAGCTGCTTCTCTACAAAAATGTGGGCCCTGCTTTGCCTAATGGTCTAGATTTTCTCATGAAATCTCAAAGCGTCCCTCTCACAATTCTAGTCTACTAGACAACGTCCTCAGTCTTAAAAACTGAGGAGGAAAGGAACGAGCAAGTAGCCAAAGCAAGCTTTGCTAAACCTTGCTGGTTGTAGGAGCCATGTGACCAGAAACTGCAGGAGGTTCCAAGTGGCCTGAGAACATCAGTCCTACAACCAAAAAGCTAAATTCTGCTATTAATCTTGTTAGCCTGGAGGAGGATCTCAAGTTCTAGAAAAGGAATGTAGTACAAACAAGCATTTTTATAGCAAATTATTGAGACCTTGTGCAGAGAATTCAAACAGGCTGATGAGATTTTTACCAGCTTGACCCAAGCTGGGATCATCTGGAAGGAAGGAGTCTTAACTGCGGGACTGTCTCCATCAGATGGCTTGTAGGAAGGTCTGTAGAGGCATTTTCTTGATTGATGGGTGATGTGGGAGAGCTCAGCCCTCTATGGGTGGTGCCTACCCTAGCAAGGTGGTGCTGAGCTACCCATTGAGAGCCAGCAGTGAAGCAATGTTCCTCCAGGTCCTCTGCTTCTGTTGGGGGCAGGGGGACAGGTTCCTGCCTCAAGTTCCTGACCTCTTTTATGATGGACTATACCCTGTGAGATGAAATAAACCCTTTCCTCCCCAAGTTGCTTTTGGTCATGGTGTTTGTCACAACAACAGAAACAAACAGAATGACTAAGCCATGACACAGTAAAATTGTGAAATAATCAATATGCTGGGGTTGGTTGATTGGTTGTTTGAGCCACTGAGTTGTAATAAGTTTTGATGCAGCAATAGTAAACCAGTAAGGTCCCGAGGACCTGCCCATTCCAGACAAAGAAATAAATTCCAGAGGATCCTTTCTTTCCTGCCATGTTATCTCCATCATTAACCGCCCTGATCCATGGGTGTCTGGGGAGAAGCTATTTTGAACACTAACCCACATTCCTATAAATTCTTTGCTTTTCTAAGAAACTGCTTAGAGAGAAAGTGGTGAAATAAAATGATTGATTCAAATGATGAGATTTTAGAAAAACAGAAGCAATCTACCTGGAGATGATCCTACTGGCCTCAAACCATCCCATTGTCTTTGCATAGGAATGAAGTCAGTCTAGCCCAAACCCCTGCTGAATATCGGGAAGAGAGACCAGGAACTGTGTTTCTACATCTGCTGTGGTATTTTTGTTTGTGCTCTTAACAAATAAAGCTTTCCTAAAAATCAGAAGTGGAGCTAGTCACTATTTAACCATAGAGGTTTGGAGGTCTGTATAGACAGGAGACAGGAAGTGATAAGGCCGATGGAGAGAGGTGTGCTGCCCTTTTTGGTTTGCAGCATATAGAGATTAGGAGTGACTGTGACTGCTTCTTTGCTTCTCTGACCTTTTAGGCTTTACCCCATATCTGACTCCGGGTCCTGTATCACTGATGAGGAAAACCCACTGACCTCCCTGACAAAGCTCTATAAACTCATGCTGCTTGGCATATTTGAAGACACCCTGAAACCAAAGAAATATTTACAAACCTAGAAAGAAGCCTCAACAGAGTCACTGAGCCAAGATGATTGCTGGTAAGCATCCTGATCAGAGCCTTGTAGTCTCAATATTGAGGCCACCTGACATGCACAAGGGAGTCCCTGGCCAATGGGGCAAACACAGTTCCATCAAGAGTTCTCTCTAGGAAAACAAGGTACATTGAGTCCTTCAGACTAGGCAGTTCCCTTGGAAGTTCTACTAACAGGAATTCACTGTGTCTACAGCCAGATTTCCAGCAGCAGAAGCAAAGGGAAACTTTCTCCTGCTGTCTATAAGGCTGATGAAACATATCACACAAAGTTTTACCGTATTACAATGACTAACACAGAAACTAGGGAGAAAGGAAACAGGAAATGTTAGCCTGCTAGATACCAGGAAACTAAAGAAGTTGCTTGAGAAAAATATGGTTTTTTCATCTTTAACACGGAGGCTTTAGTAAAGGATGACATGATTGGTGGAAGGAGGGAAGAACTTGGCTCACTTACTAAAATGTGAAGTTTGGTGCAAATAAACTACTACTGTTGTTGGTGTTTCAAGACAGAGTTTCTCTGTGTAGTCCTGGCTGTCCTGGAACTCTCTCTGTAGACCAAGCTGGCCTTGAACTCACAGAGATCCACCTGCCTCTGCCTCCCAAGTGCTGGGATTAAAAGTGTACACTGCCACCACCCAGCTTCAAGACCAAATCAATTAATACTAACAGGATGGTAACAACACTAAACATTACTGAGTTGAGCTTACCATGCGTTTGACTATGTGTTGAATTTTTCCTGTGTATTCTCTTCCTCAGCCATCAATGCTAAAAGAAAGATATCATTACTCTGTATACTTAACAGACAAAAAAAACTGAAGGTGGGGGGCTGGAGAAATGGCTCAGCGGTTAAGAGCACCGTCTGCTCTTCCAGAGGACTCGGGTTCGATTCCCAGCACCCACATGGCAGCTAACAACTGTCTGTAGTTCCAGTTGAAGGCAAATAAATAAATAAAGTTAAAAAAAAAAAGAATTCCCTTTTAAAAAAAAAAAAAATGAAGGTGGTGACATGCTCACAAAAGTTTATGTGACTGGCACTGGCCAAGCGGTAGACATTCTCAGAGCAGAAGGCCCCACCAGCTCATTAGTTCTCTGTGTCCACTTCCTAGAACATTCCAAGGTGACATTATTACAGCAGAAAGAGGAAGAAAGCAAGGAGAAGAGGGAGGGCCAGCAGGAGAAAGTGAAAGGAAGGGAAGAAAGACGGTGGAAAAGCCAAGTCATGGGCTCTGGGGAACATTCCCTTCCAACAAGTAAAATCAGGAGAGCAACAATACACAGACATTCACGACTCCTCGTGCTAGGATTCATGAAGCCTAGACATTAAAAATGGGCACACCAAAAATATTAGATAATACACCAGGATCCCTGATACCTGAATGTGACTTCCTCAAAAAATAAGGGCAGTGTTTAAGAAGTAAGGGGGCATAGTAGCCAGCGATAATTGGACCTCCATGCTCTACAGACAGACTAAACAGCAGTTTTCAGTTTGGAGTTCTCATGGCATTAACTGTTATGTTTATTGTCTCATGACCATGGCTGTTGTACAATGCTTCATGTGGCACACTGAGTGTAAAGCTCTCTGTGGTCCAGTCTTCCAGACAAATCTCCCAGATGACTATAACTGTTCTCACATAAGAGACTTGGAGATTTGAGGGAGTTAATTGTTCTCAGGCTTACAGAGATGGTGAGAGGCTTACCTATACCAGCTAAGATCACTCTTAAACCTGTCCAGTGTTTGCCACACAGTATACGTACAGAGACGCTTGCAATCCTCATCACAATAAATACTGTTGTTTTCATTTTACAGAAGAAGAAACAGAGGCTCTGGGAGGTTAAATGATGTACAGGGTCACTTGGAATGTAGAGTGAGGGAGTTGAGATATGGAATACCCATGAGCTGATTCTATGTACTCACCCATTTTATTCTGTATCCTTCAAAAATGTGACTTATATCTTGAAATATTCCCATGGAAATATCACAGCTGGCTTCAATATACATTAATATATGGTTTGTTCCAATACATACTGAATCAAAAGTAGACCAGTTTTATCTGTGGGTAATTTAATGCAGAAAACTGTTGGCTTTGTTTCATTTCTATTTTGTCATTTTGGTGGATTATGATAAATCACATTAATAGTTCTTTGGAATCAGAAATTAAAAAGCTGATAATGCTCAGTCTTTCAATAATTATTACAAGAATTTATTTTTATTTTATGTGCAGGAATATTTTGTTTGCATGTATGTATGAGTACCACATGTGTGCCTGGTGCCTCTAGGGGTCAGAAAAGGGCATCAGACACTAGAACTGGAGGTTAGATAGTTTTGAGCTGCCATGTGGATGCTGGGAACTGAACTAGGTCCTCTGTGAGGGCAGCAAGCACCCTTAGCCACTGAGCCATTGCTCCAGCTTGTAATTATTATTTTTAAAATACCTTCTTCTATTTTTCCATTATCATACAAGATATTAGATACTATTGTGACACTTTTAAATGTTTTGGAAGCTTATACTCCTCATCATCATCATCTTCATCATCTTTTTCCCAACCCTCTACTAAACCTCACCCTCCTTCATGACAATTCACAGTCTCTTTTCTTCTTTCTTGTCCTATGTATCCTTTGCCTTGTGTGTGTGTGTGTGTGTGTGTGTGGCCTGTGCCTTATATATAAGGTATGTATTTGTACTCTTCTGTACATTACAGGCTAGGGATTGTATATGAGTAAACACAAGGAGTTTTGTCAGTGATTAACAAAATGAGACGCATCTTCTAACCAAACAGCAGTGAAAGGAGTGTCGGGGGGGGCCTTTTTTTTCTTCAGACCTAAGCCCCTTGTGTGTTTTGAGTGTGCATAGCCTGGGTTAGCAGGACGGAACTTCAAGTATGTTTGTCTGGCAATAAGCAGGAAAAATAATGAGCACTGAAGGGCTTGCTGTATTTCTCTTTTCCACTCTCTTCCGGCAGTTCAGCTTTCACAATAAATTAATAAATTATAGATATAATTATTCTCAGTAAAACACATTTAATAAAACAGAATTTGGTCAAAGATAGGCTATGTTACATTAAAATATGAGTCTATGGCCTTAAAAACTTTCTTTATTATAGACATTACATATTGCGGGGGGGTGGGCAGGGTATGATTGCAGGTGCCTAAGGAGGTCAGAAGTATTGGGATCTCCTGGAGTTGAAGTTACATATGGTTCGGAGCTACCCGGCATAGGTGCTGGGAATCAAACCTAGGTCCTCTGGAAGAGAAGTGCATCTCTTAACTGCTGAGCCATCTCTTCAGACCCCACACTTTAATTTCTTGTTCACACAAAGCATTATGTCAATTGCATCTGTCCTTTGGGGACATAATAACCCAAACTGTACCTATCAAATGGTTCCACCATCTCTTCATGTGGCTTTTAAGATCACAGCTTCAGAGAAAGAAGTGAGGATCTCACAAACTCTCTTGCACCTTGACTTAGAAATATGATGTAGTGCTGCCTACTACAATTCAGTAGCCACCGTCAGACTTGTGTTCAAGAGTACCCAAAAATGAAGAAAGAAAGAAAGAAAGAAAGAAGGAAGGAAGGAAGGAAGGAAAACAACCTACACAGGTATTGAATTGGGTAATAAATGTGTTTAAAATAAAATATTATTTTTATGTTTTCTCCATATACTACTATATGTTTATTGCAACTGGTGTTTGTTGATTTTTTTCCTCCTTCTTTCAAGGAAGAAGCTTGATTTTCCTAATCAAGGCTGCAAAAATTGTTTTGTAGGGTGAGGGCAGAGCTCAGTTGAGGATGCTTATCTAACATGCCTCAGACCCTGCCTTGCATAACCCCACCAAAAGTTTTCTGCACTTAAAATAATAAATTTTTGTCTTTAAATAAAAGATTATTTGTGTGTGTGTGTGTGTGTGTGTGTGTGTGTGTGTGTGTGTGTGATATACATGTATGTATATTACAGGGTGTTAGGTTCCTGGAGCTGAAGTTACAGGCACATGAGAACCATCACCTGTGGGTACGCAGAATCAAACTCAGATCCTCTGCAAGAGCAGCAAGTGTTCTTAGCTGCTGAGTCACCTCTCCAGGCCATTTCTCTCTTAACTCTGATGTAAATTAATTCACAGCTCGTTTTTTATGGTCCATCTTTTGCACTAACTTTGCTTCCAATCTCTCTCATTTTCTAATTAGAGGACCTAGTTCAGTGATCAAGCACTGCCTAGAGTGTGTGAGGCGTGAGGTATGTTCAGTACCCAGAACCATACAGATATGCATGTAGTATATATATATATATATATATATATATATATATATATATATATATATATATGCAGGCAAACACTCATGCATATAAAATAAAGGTAAATAAATACTTAAAGACTAGATTTCCCATGGAATGTCATCTTAGCTGTTCTCGGGAGTTTTGACATGTGTCACTTTTATTCTGTTCTCATTCTGAATATTTCTCAATTCTCCTTTCTCTGTTTATTCAGAGTATTATTTAGGAAAATGCTCTGTAAATTCCTAAATGTAAAAGCTTTTTGCTGGGGAGGGGGTCGGTGTTCAAGACAAGGTTTCTCTTTGTAGCCCTGACTGTCCTGAAACTCCCTCTGTAGACCAGGCTGACCTTGAACTCACATAGATCTGCCTGCCTCTGCCTCCCAAGTGCTAGGATTAAAGGCATGTGCCACCACCACCACACTTGGCATTTTTTTAAATTCATCATTGTCTTATTTTTGTAATTAAATAACAATTTACCATTTACAGAAAAATGTAAAAACATTTTATCAGTTATAGAAAATTATGAAATTATTTTTTAAAGTTATAGAAAATTATTTTTAAAAAGAACTTGAGCTTAAGATTCCTTTTATTACCTTGTCATATTTATGTCACTCTCTAAAACAAAAGAAAAATGATATTGCGGGTTTTGCACACACCCAGGAACACATAAACACAAAGCTTCTTCAGATTGTAGGATAAGAATCTCCATGGTGGGTCTAGCTTGTCCATTCCTACCGACTTCTTAGTGTCCAGCACAGCAATGGTTTACTTACACTGGTTGAAAAGCCCAGCTCTAAGGCCAAGTGTGGTGGTACACTCCCACACCGTGTGAGTTCAAGGTCAGCCTGGTCTACAAAGCAAGTTCTAGATCTACCAAGACTATACAGAGAAGCCTTACTCAAAAAACCAGGAGAAGAAGAAAAGGAGGAAGAGGAGCAGGAAGAGGTGGAAGAGGAGAGGAAGAAGAGAAGGAGGAAACAAAAACAAATGCAATTTGAGGAATTAGAAAAAGATTGAAGTGGAGGTCAACTAGAGGAGAATAAATGTGAAGACTTCTCCTTGTACATATTAACTGTCATATTCCCTTTCTGTCCCATTATTAAAGAGAAGGTACTCGATAAGTGTAGGTAACTACTTGTGTCCGTATTTCATGGGCAACTATGGGCATCTCCATGGATTAGGGTCTGTCTAACAGAAATAAAATAATATTTCCTCTTCTGAAATATCAACAGCTTGTAAGAAGATGGCAAGACATTCACATTTCTTTCATATCTTTCCCCACACAGAATGTTAACTGTATATCTCATGAGCAGTTTTAGGGGAGTCACTTATTCATTAATATCTGCACAGACTTAGTTTGGTGGTCTCTATCATCCGAAATTGAAGTCAACCTTCCACCAATTCTGTGTCTTTTTTAAGTCTTAAGGTCTAACACAAATTAAACGGAATCTTTGTAAGCTTGTACTTTTCATCTCAGTTCATTTCCAGTGTTTAGAGTTTCATAGTGAACCGAGTGACCATCAGATAGCAATTTTGTCTTGTCCACTATGTATTTGCTTGTCATTAGAGGAACAGCTAAGAAACAATTTTGGACGCAGTTTGGGAGCATGTGTACTCTTTTCCAAATGCTGCTGTAACACTCCAGGTGTCGGCAAAGCCACACAAGAAAGAATCAGTTTCTTGCCTTGGCTTCTAGAAGCGGCTACAGTTCCTTGAGACCTTGTCTATCTTCAAAGCCGTAACCCTTTCATTTTTACCTTACCCGGTTAAGGGCTCAGCTCATCTCTTAATTGTACTACCCACCAGCTGATAGCCAACTTTATCTCCACCTGCAGGCCTAATTCCTCTTGCTGTAATCCCCGTCTTGATCAGTGGCTTCATGGATTCAGATATGGACATCTTTGGGTACCATTATGGTATCTACCAAAGACTATGAGGCAAGAGGAAATAAGTAAATAAGAAATGAAGGATATGAGAAGAATAACAATGGAGGAAAGATGAAACCATAGTGTTGATAACAGTACTGGGACTAGAGAGGCATAGGGGTGGTACATTGGACTACAAAAGTACACTACAAGGCAAAAGCAACTCCTGTTTACTACTGTTAGTTCATTTCAAGTACATGCACACACACACACACACACACACACACAAAGAGAGAGAGAGAGAGAAAGAGAGAGGAGAAAGAGAGATCCTGTGGGTTATATTCTACTGGGATTCTACTGTAGAAAAACAAACCAAGCAAATGACATGTTTTTAAAGCCTTTGTAGAAAAATCCAAATTCCTTTCTTCCTAGAAATTGTGTGTGTGTGTGTTTGTGTGTGTGTGTGTGTTCACATGCATAACCCTTCTTTTCTAACTCATCTTTAACATTTCTGAAAAGTAGAAGGGTGAAGAATGGAAGCTGCAGCATTGACCTCTCAGCTGAAATCACTATCCGAAGACTGATAGTGATTCAAACATACCCTCCCTCCTGACACTCCATACATGATGATTTTTGCCAGGTAAGAGAAAGCATGGAGGGGGCAAGATGGCTTCCTTGGTGGCACTTGCCTTCAAGACTGATGGCCTGGGTTCAAAACTTGAACCCACATAGTGGAAGAAAAGAACAGACTTCCACAAGTTGTCCCTACACCCACACATGCCCATGTACATGCATGCATGTGTGTGCACAAATGAACACACGCTAGATAAAGTGTAATAAAAATTTACAGAAAATATTTTAGGAATATGAAAAGAGGCTTTCAGAATCGAATTTCTTAGTGTTCCTGGTGCAGCAGGAACCACTGGGAAGGCTGAGAGCGTTACCTGCTCTCCACATCTGTCTAGCCGAATGAGATTTCTTGGCTAAAACCCCCTGGAAAATTGCTGTTTGGAAAGTCAAGCTCTCTGGGGCCTTACAATCAACTTTTTTCATCTTTTTAAACCTATCCATTGGGAAATCACTGTAAAACATATTTCACGGAAAGAATAATCAGATCCGGTCAATACCACATGGAAAGATATAATAGCTTAAAATAAATTATTCATTTCCCTGCCTTTTAAAAGGTGTAGTGAAAGCAACTTTAACAGTTGTTTCTGACTGAGAACCTTGGTTCCCTCACTGTTCTGTGGGTGCAGGAACGCTGACTGGCTCTCCTGTGTCTTGGCCACCCCTACAACGGTGGTTGGCTCTGCATGTCCTGTCCTCCCCTGTCTCCGTCTGCAATTGCTTTCTGATCTTGGTTTTGCTCAGGAGACTTCCTCCAGCCACTTCCTTCCTCTTCTCATTGCTGTGGAAATAGTAACTAGGATACCAAACTCATTAGAATTTTCAGTAAAATGAGGTTAAATGAAATCCTTATAAAGGACTCTCTCATGAGTAAAGTATAAGAGATTTAAGACAGAGGCAGAATGACACTGTGCGTGTGATTGCAGGCTCCATCTGGGACCTGTGGCTGTCTGGCATCTATTTGGCTACTTAGAGGCTATTTTTATCTCTTTTCTATTTTTTGTTCTGAATAGGTTAGTATGAGATAGTTGTACTTTGACAAGATGAAATATGGCTACATCTTTACAAAACATAATACCTCAAGATGAGATAAAAGAGGTATCCTTGGCCATAGAATCAAACCTCTCACCAAAGCCAGGCCCCTTTCAACACATATGTGACTCCATATAAAACCAGGGCTATGAACTATACAGTTCAGTAAACTAGAACTTGCTTAGGATATGTAAGACCCTGGGTTCAATTCCTATCTCTAGACAAAGTGGTATGGATGAGTGCCCAATAATAGGCAGACAGTCAAAGTGTATACAAATCATCTATAAAATGAAATACTATGTAGCCACAAATAAACATACATACATACATACAAACATACATACATACATACAAACATACATACATACATACATACATAGTGGGAGGGAGTTACAGACTGATCTCTGTCATAGTGGGTAGTTGGAGACAGGAATGTTGATGGGAAATGCTTCCTTTGGTTCCTCAAAAAAAAAAAAAAAAAACCATCTCCTAGGGCCTCTCAGAATGTTCCACAGAATCCAGCACATCATCACCCTGTGTGGGTTATAATATCGAGTGTAATTGTGACACACTTGTGAGGTGAGATAGATTGTGTTAACTGATTTGGGGAATATCCACTCTACATTTGGACAGCACTGTGCCATTGGCTGGGTCTTGGATGGCCTCAAAAGGAGAAAGTCAGCTGAGCACCAGGACACACCCCTCTCTGCTTCCTAAATACAGATGCAGTGTGGTCAATGACTCTACACATCTGCTTCCATGCCTTTGAACATGATGGAATGTCTTCATCTATCTTCACATATCTTCAAACTGAGCTAAAGTAGGTCTTTCTCACCTTAAGTGGCTTTGCCAGGTGCTCTGTCATATTAAAGGCAGACGTAAGCAAGGCACACACCTAGAATTTTCTCACTCAGTAATGCCTTTTCTGTTAGCTAGCTTTTTCTCTTCCTCCAATATCTTCCTCCTGGTCCCTGATTCTTCACCCCAAACCCCAGTATCCTATACACAAGCCTTTACCTTAGGTTTTGCTTAAGGTTTTGCAACAAAGTTGAAACACTGTCAAGCAAGGGTATAGGATGAAGGGTTGCATTATCCATTGAAATCACCAAGCAAGACCCACTGGTATCAGTGAGCCATAGAGCAATCCCTTATCTCTCGACATCTTGATCTGTAGAAAGGATAAAATCCAGTTGTTTAAGTTACTCTTCATTGGGCCTTTTGTTGCCTGCAGCCAGATGTTTTGTTAAAACGATATACAGGCCAAAGTCCTTGGTGGGAATGTTTTATTTAGAAGTGAAGGCCACAGACCTGCTTCTCTGTATGTGAAACTCATGGCTAAGAGCCACACAGCTTGTGGAGACTACAGTTCCAGCCTGTGGTGATATTGATATTAGAGAAACAAGACAAAAGAGAAGGCCTGTGGTTTCCCTTTATCTTAAAGATATTTTGACTTAAGATATTTCACACAGGATTTTTGTCATTTGCAGGTAAGAATCTTGTCTGGTTTAGATAGAAACCATGCTTGGTTTGGGGTGGTTTTCTATTTAAAAAAATAGTGGGGAAGGAACCAAGTACCTGTAGGTGAGTATTTGTATCTAAGCATCTTAAAAAAAAATTTCTAAATGCATACACTAAATGATTTGGGGGGAAATTTAGAACAGATGAGAGGGAGAGCCAGGGGTGGACATTATGTAATCCTCAGTTTTTAACTTCTTATAACATTCTGCAACATTTTGTCATTTTAAGAGACTAAAAAGCTGCAGGAATTCTGAAATGATAGGTGTGTGCTGTCTTACGTCCTTTGTGATGAATAAACAAGGATTGATTACAAATTTGACAAGTGCTACTGGAAAACCACACAACCAACCTCAGGGAGGCCACCAGAGATCACACTGCACAACCCAGTAGCAAGGGGTAGAGAGGAGCCTGAGACTAAGGCTATGACCATGGCTCCCCCACACATCCCTCCAAAATCCAACCCAAATAAGACCACGACATATGCTTAAGGAAGAGCACCTGAGTCATTGTGTTCTGAAACAGTCTTATTTTGTTTTGTCCTCTGTCACTCTTTGGACTTTAGATAGACAGAAAACTCTGGAGCTTCCCCCAGTGAGTGAAGGCAGCATGCAGGATTAACCTCAGCACACAGGCTGCAAGGAGATGGAGCCAGGAACGGAAGGGAAAGGGTTACAGAAAACAGACAGGAAGCTCTCTCAATGATGGGACGCTGGAGCAGCACATAACGGTAGTGTCGTAGCATGCCCAGGGTAGAAACGACTCTGGGACGTGGCATGCATTTAGCTGAAGAAAAAGCAGGTGACAGCAATTCTGAGCAATGCCGCAGGGATCTCAAGTGACAGTGGGGGCGGGGAGAGGGGGTTGGAGGGGCAGGAGTGGAATCCAAGGAAAAGACTGGGAAGTTCCTGAGAAGCTGAGAGGCAGCATCTGACTGTCGTGAGGTACTGAGGCAAAAACTCAGTTATACATTTGTAAAAATGTTACACTTATTGCACACTGTGTGCTTTAAATTCATATTGCATTTAATTCTCCTCAAAATTCTGTGAGGAGGAGGAGGGAAATTTCTCATGTCTTTTTTCTGAAGAGACGAAAGTAGACAAAAAGATGGGTGAATGACAGCTTCCTAGCTCAGGTAGCTCTCAACTCTGACCTGACAGCTTCCTAGCTCAGGTAGCTCTCAACTCTGACCTGACAGCTTCCTAGCTCAGGTAGCTCTCAACTCTGACCGGCATAACAGGCCACCATCCGATGGTAAGCGAGTTAGCAGCGTTAGTGTCTGAAGAGGCCTCCTGCCTCACAGAAGGCCACCATCATGCTGTCTTCAGATGGCCTGTCACAGTGCACTCTTGGAGGTCATTTCTGTTTTCTTCTTCCTCTTATAAAGACACCCAGTCCCATCAGATCAAGACCCTATCCTGTTGACCTCAATTCACTGTAATCACCTCCTCAAAGGCCCTATCAACAAACGCAGTCCTATTAGGGGTGAGAGTCCCTAATGTAAACAGGAAACAATTCAGGAAACAACTCAGATGACGAAACAGATGTGACTTAACGTTTGCTTTTAGTGTTTTATCTTAGTATGTCTTTGATTGAGCTGTGTTTTTACTTATGGCTAAGTTTGGGAGCATTTTGTTGTTATTCTTATTGTTGTTGTTGTTTGTACATGGGTAGACCCACATGGAGGTCAAAATGTGACATCAGGCTTCTTTCCCAGTTACTCTCTACCTTAATTCACTAAAGCAGGATGTCTTGCTGAACTTACAATTCACTGATTCAGCCAGACCAGCTAGGCAGCTTACCCCTGGGGTTTCCTCGGTTCTCCATAGTGATGGCATTGCCAAGTGGGCCACCACTTTTATGTGGTTTCTGGGGACCCTAACTTGGGTTGCAATGCTTATACTGCAAGAGCTTTATCCACTGGTCCATCTCCCAGCCCTCAGTGAGTTTTTAATGCATGTATCATCCACCTGGCCTATTCTATGAAGAATGTGGCCTGTATTGGACTCTTTCTGTTGCTCTCCAGCAGACAGCAGGTGTGACCACTGGCAGATTTTACAGCAGCCAGAACCACAGACAGAAGGACCACACCCAGCAAGACTTTATCTCAAGCTTCCTTCAGATAGAGTGTGGGGCTTCTACCTGAACCGGTCCTGTGTTCCATTATTGTACCTGTGTTGAGAGACCCCCAAAGACCACCACAGAGCTAGATTCTGATGCAAACACAGAGGGTCAGTTTATCCTTTTGGACAGGTTCAAACCCAGGCCAAAACCCTATGTTTCAAAGCAACAGAGGGAGTTTGGCCCCGAGTTCAGGGGTGAGAGGGTTTTTAAAGAAAAAAATATACAAGTGAGGTGTTACACATCTTGGCATTTCAGAATTGGGTAAAGGGATATGAGGTAGAGTAATTCTTTGAAACTATTGGTTAAAACAAGTTTTGAATCTATTGGCAGTGAGGCACATTCCTGAGATGTTTCCTAGATTCTTCTTAGACCTGAGCCCTGCCCTCAGGCACTAGATAGTCTAAATAAAAGGGGGAAAAATGGCCTTTCCCTGAGATAAAGTCTAGGAAAGGTTAGGGTTAGGGCTAGGGTTAAGTCTATGCCTTTATACCACTACCTGGTATACCTGGACCCTGCGAGACTGGCCCTTGAAGCTATGTTTTCCAGGACATTTCTTCACTCCTTCGCTGTCTTAGCCAGGGTTTCTATTGCTGTGATAAAACACCATGACCAAAAGCAACTTGGAGATACAAGAGTCTATTTCAACTAACGTTGCTCACATCACACATTATCACTGAGGGGACTCAAGGCAGGAACCCGGAGGCAGAAACTGAGGCAGAATTCATGAAGGAACGCTGCATCCTGGCTTACTCCTCCTGGCTTGCCCAGACTGTTTTCTAATACAACTCAACACCATCTGCCTAGGGAGGGGTGGTACCACCCACAATGGGCTAGGCCCTCCCATATCAGTCTTTAATCAAGAAGATGCCTACAGGCAATCTGACAAGGATAGTTTCTCAACTGAGACTCTTCTTCCCAGATAACTCTAGCTTATGTCAAGATAACAAAAATAACAACAAAAGGTAAAAAAACAAAACAAGACAGAAAAACAAGCAGGATACACTGTCTAAGGCAGTATCTGGGCAGTGTCATATGCTGTGACCCTGCTCCTTGCAGAGAGACTCATGGTGGCTTTCTGCCAGATGACTCTGGGGCCTCCTCCTCTATGGTAAAAATATCTTCCCTGGAGACCTCTATTTGAGACCAGTCTAGCTTCTTCCTGCTCTTGCTGTCCTTGGAGTGGGCCACACCTCCTGATAGTGCCACTCCCTGTGAGTTTATGGGAGCATTTGGCTTCAGAGTGCTCCCATCTCCTGAATAACCAATTCCCCACCTTAAATGCCCTCTCGCTCGCTGTCTCTTTTCCTCGCCTCATTCTGTTCTGCTATGCTGACCTCCCCCCTGTTTATTATGACTGGTTTGGGAGCTGGGGCGATTGGAAGCCTACTGCAGAGCCCATGGCTGAGGCTGAGGCTGAGCTGGAGAACTTTGAGGCACAGAGGGACCATCAGGCGCTGCATCGACTCTTACCTTCCACAGGGTGGCATCTTAATGTTCCACATCATTAGCAAATCCAGTTTGTCCTGCTGTCTTTATTGTGAACTGCTCACCTGTGTCTCAAGTGGAACTCTGAAAGCTGCCAAGCCTGGAGATGCCTTAGCATGATTTCCCAGCTATTATTGCAACAGTAAGGTACTGAGTGGATTTCTCAAACTTCTGTCTTGTCTTCTCTTCATTTGTTTGTTTTTCTTTTTTCTTTTTTTTTCTCCTGTGTTTGTTTTTGACATAGGGTCTTATATAGCACAGGCTGACCTCAAATGGCCATGAATTTCTGATTATTCTGCCTCCATTTTCTGAATGGGATCATATGTTTATGATAGTCTTGGGGGTGGAACCCAGGCCCACAGGCATGCTATACAAGCACTCTACCAACTGAGCTACTGTCTTACCTAAGGTTTCTATTGCTGTGAAGAGACACAATGACCATGGCAATTCTTATAAGGAAAATATTTAATTGGGGTGGCTTGCTTACAGTTTCAGAGGTCCCGTCCACTATCATCACAGCAGAAGCATGGCAGACATGATATGGCTACATTTTGATCAGAAGGCAAAAGGATGTGAACCATGACACTGAGCAAAGCTTAAGCATAGGAAACCTCAAAGCCAGCCCCCACAGTGACACACTTCCTCCAATAAAGTCACACCTACTCCAACAAAGTAACACTTCCTAACGGTGCCACTCCCTGTGAGCTCATGGGAGCCAGTTACATTCAGACACCATAGCCATCTTCCACATCTTCAAAATCTCATTCGCCTGTATAAAATAGCTGGAGAAAGCAGCATGTACCCTGAGGATTTTAGCAGCTTGTGGGGATTGGACTAACCTGTGGGAGAGGAGAGGAAAGAAAAACTGAGACCCAACTAAGCTCAAAACGCCTGTTCAGGTCCAGTTGCAGCGCGGTCTGCCTAACTGTGTAGTCCATGCTGAGTGCATTCCCAGGCCTGCTGTGTAAGCACTCCACCTCTGGTTCCGCTATACAACTAAGTCTTGCCTTTGCAGCAGAAGGTAGGCTGCATGGGCTGGCTGGAAACCTGTGTGCTCAGGACTTATCCAGAACCACAACAGTTATGAGTCAAGGTTTTTTTCCCTCCCCTTGGCCCAACAAGGAGCTGGTTGCCTGCCCAGATATCTGCAGAAATGGGAGTGCGACTTTCAGGTGTTTCCCGACACAGTTCCCATCTCTCCTGCACTGTGTGATAAATCAACTTCAGCCATAGAACCACCGCAAGATGACCTGGCAGCTGGGGGGAGGGAGTAACCCCTAAAAAGAAAAAGAAAGAATCCTGTTGGTCACGGAGCTTTATCATGGGAGCCACGGAGCTAGTTCTTGCTGTCTGTAGGAATAATAAAACCACAGCCCTATACTGTATCAGCTTCTCAACTCAAACAAAAGCGACTTCTCAGAAAGTAACAGCTTGGGATTTCTGAACTGGATTTAGTTTTCACTGGGGAAAGGCATAAACTTAAAAAGGGAGCTGGGGCCTCTGAAGAAAGGCGAAGTAGCAAAGGACCTGACTATTCAAATCAGAGAACCCAGGCTGCCAGGCAACTCTGCTCTGCCGTCTCTTCCATGCCCAGTGAGCACACAGCAGTCTCTGCGACCTGGAATTTTCCCACGGTGTGCCAGCAACCGCAAAGGTCCTGTGAATGCCCGTGCTGTCTTTTAGGTACTGGAAAGTAGGGTACAAAGGAAAAAGTGCAAGTGAGAGGCTGGAGAGATGGTTCAATAGTCAAGAGCCCTTGTTCCTCTTGTAGAGGCCTTGGATTCGATTCAAGGACCCATGTACTTCTCACTGGTCGGTCTCTCACCCCAGTTCAGGGGAATCGAACAGGCATGTGTGCGGTGCACATACATATATGCAAAACAGTCATACCTCTGAAGTAAAATAAATAAATCTCTATAAGAAGAAATGAAAGAGAGGTTTCACTCCAAACTTAAAAGCAACATTAAAACATTTTCAAGGCATAAGTAATGGACTGTAAATCACGCTGACTACAAGACAGATGTTAAAAATAAAAAACACTTTTGTTGGAAAATTGTTTAAAAGGAAAAAAAGAGCTTCAAGAAGAAAACAATACTACCATGCAGGGGGGGAGGGGAGTGGTTTATCCAAAATACAAAAAGTGGGTGTGGAATTGGATACTATTATAGGTACGGCGCTGCCTGCCTATAACATCAGCACTTGGGCAACCAAGGCAAGAGGGGTCTGAGTTCAAGTCAGTCTGAACTACACAACAAGTCTCCATCTCAAAGGGCCTAAAACAAAAGCAAAAGCATTAGCAAAGCCTGATTCATGTCTACTGAGCAGCAGACTGTATGAGGTAGAACACTACCTGAGTTCTGCTTTGCCCTAATTGGTCAGTGTTCTATTGCTATGAAGAAACACCATGACCATGACAAGAGAAATGTTTTTTTTTTTTTCCTATCATAAGAGAACGCATTTAATTGGGACTTTCTTACCATTTCAGAGGTTTAGACCATTGTTATCATGGCTAGGAGCATGGTCCCATGCAGGCAAACATGGTGCTGGAGAAATAGCTGAAAGCATTACATCCAGATCTACAGGTATCAGGAAGAAAGAGCCACTGGGCCTGGCTTGGGCTTTTGAAACCTAAAGCCTGCCTCCAGTGATACATTTCACCCAACAAGGCCACCTCCAAATTCCTCTCTCATGGTGTCATTCCCTAAACATTCAAATATATAAACCTATGGGGTTCAAATATTCAAAACACCACACCATTCCTCACCCAACTTAGGCCTTTTGGCATTTTCTCTCTCCAAAAGTATCATGAGCACTCAGACTATGCCCAGAAAAGAGAATTCCTCTAAATTATTCATGCCACTTTCCCAGAAGTACTTGCTGTATTAGTCCCAGTGAAAGAGAACAATGTTCCAACAAATGAGTCCTCATAAAACTTGAGTTATGTAGAAATTTTTCTATATCCAACCTGAAAACACCATGAATTTTAACCATTTTTTACAATGGCAATTTCCATTCTATGGGTTGAATAACATTGTTTTTGAAACAATTACTTTCTTTTTTTTTAATTTTTTTATTTATTTATTATGTATACAGTATACAGAAGAGGATACCAGATGTCATTATAGATGGTTGTAAGCCACCATGTGGTTGCTGGGAATTGAACTCAGGACCTCCGGAAGAGCAGTCAGTGCTCTTAACCTCTGAGCCATCTCTCCAGCCCCGAAACAATTACTTTCAAAGTTGGGAGTCCTTACTTTCAACTAAAATATCTATGTATTCAAGTTAAACCCCACAGAAAAATATTTTTGATTTTACTCCCAAATTTTGTTCTTGTCTTTACGTTTTATTTTGTACATCAACAGAGGCATAGAAAAGGTATTTCTTAATACCCAACCAATCTTTCTAAGTCACTGATTGATCTGACCATGCTTCTGTTCATACTCCAAATAACTGGAGAAATGTTTTACCCAAACTCTGCTCTAGTCAATGTAGAGGTCCCACTCACTGAGGAATGATGCTGTGTCTAGAATCTTTCATAATTATAAATGATTTCTACTATAATTTTGCAGACCCCACCCTGACTGGTGGGCTGTTGGGAAGACAGCTGCAGTAATCCCCACAACTGCATGCAAGGTATCAAGCATGAGGTCTTGATACTCTTCCTACCAGTGGGTGAAGGACGGGGCTCCTCTCTGTTTTCATCTGGGTGGGTTTTGTGATTTGCTTTGAACAGTAGGATCTGGCAAGAGGGACTCCAAATTACTGCCAGACTTAGGCCTCAGGAAGCTTTGAGAACGCCATTCTCTATTCTTGGGGACCCTAAGCTCTGTGTAAGGATGGTCAGACTATTCTCCCAGTCTTACAGACCTCACCAGTTTGTTTGCAAACCCAGGAGACTGGGATGGTTATATTTGACCATGCATCTCTGTCAAGGCCTGTCAGCACCTCTAGAGGAGAAGCTGGTCTTCTCCACTCTATCATGCTCACAGGACAATAAAGAAATGACTGCTTGTAGTGGCTGTTCTTGGTTGTCAACTTGATTACATCTGGAATTAATGGCTGAACACACCTTTGAGGGATTTTTTTTATTTTTTATTTTTTTGTAAATCATTTGAAGTGGAAAGACCCACTGTAATCCAGATCTTTGAGATGGAAAGACCCACCTTTAATCTAGGTCCTTGCAGTGAGGAAGATCCACCTTTAATCTGGGCCACAGCTTCTGCTGACAGCCTATGGGAAGGACATGGAAGAAAGAAACTTGCTCTCTTAGCCTGCTTGCTCTTGCCTTGCTAGCAAATCTATTCTTTCACAGGCATTAGAGCCTACATCTTTGAGATTCCTGAGTATACTGAAGAGCATCTGAGACAACGGCCAGCCTCACGGACTAAACAACACCTGGATTCTTGGACCTTCCATCGGGAGACAACCATTGCTGAAGTAACTGGAATACAACCTGAAAGCTATTGTAATAAATCCCCTTTAATATATATATATGTATATACATATATACAAACATGTGTGTATGTATATTATGTATAATATTATATGTTTACATATACATATTCTGTTATTCTGAAGAACCTAGACTAATACAGATTTTGTTACCAGAAGTGGTTCTGGAGCTATAGTAATATAAGGATGAATTTTCTTTTTTCTTTTTTTTTTTTTTAAACTTTATTTATTATTTATTTATTTATTTGCCTTGGTGTTTGCCTGGAACTGGAACTACAGACAGTTGTTAGCTGCCATGTGGGTGCTGGGAATCGAACCCGGGTCCTCTGGAAGAGCAGACGGTGCTCTTAACCGCTGAGCCATCTTTCCAGCCCCCAAAGGATGAATTTTCTTAAGTATCTGGAATACACTTTCCAATTTGACAACACCCACAGTTACTGAGGCCTCTCCAGTTACTGAAGTCTCCTGGAGGCTTGGAAAATACTAAAAGTTTATGATATGAACTATTTTACAAATATTTACAAATATATTTTGATTATGCTGATTCACCAATTGTGAGAAGCAATGGATTTGCTGACTCTGCATATGAAACTTTTGACAGTTTGTAAAAAAATAAGAAAAATTATGATGCTGGTCGATTGCTCTTAGCATCTCTGGATAAATTGGCCAAAAAAAGGAATGAGCTCTGTGATAAAATTAGCCAACTTCTCACATCTTGGAATATAATGAAGGATAAAAATTGACTGGATCCAGATGCACATAAACAGTCTAAAGGTTTCTAACTGTGCCCTGGAAAAGAATGTTCTCTCTAGCAGCCACAGAGCTCAAGTTGTGGAAAATCAGCTGAAGCCCTTATTACAATGTGGGCTGAATTACAGAGAAAATTCAAGTCTTAGTTGCAGAGGGTGTCAGCAGTTAAAGTGGATTTTAAGGATATGGGATAATGGTGGAAGGAATATGAAGCTGGATCAGGCTGAGTTTACTGATATGGACACACTGAGTGGAGATTCTAGAATCTGGCACAGGAAAAAAAAAAGTATGTCAAACATCTGTTTGAGTGGTTGGCTGAAGCATTTGTCAAAGATGGCCTCCTGAAAAGGAGTTAGAGATGCCTAATATCCCTTGGCTTAACATTGATGAAAAGTTTTAAGGCTCAGGGAAACTGCAATGCTAAAGTGGATACACTTTGTAAAACCTAATCCTCCACAATGGGAAGGCACAAAAAGCATGCTCTCCACTAATCTTGTAAGACACAAAATGGTGAGGGGGTCACCAGCACATTTGAAGAGTTCTGTTTAGTCCCTTTTTCTTGTGTCAGACCTTAGGCTGTAGATGCTGCTGCTCAGCTGGATGAATTAAAAGCAGTGGATTTAATTGGGACCCAAGGTGAGCAGGCACAAAATAGATAAAAAGCTTACTACATTTTTGCTTGATCTATATAAGTAGAAAAATTCTCAAAAAAAAAAAAAAAAAAAGAAAGAAAGAAAGAAAGAAAGAAAGGCCACATTGGATCATGGCAAAAGAGAATCTCAGCTCATGAACCAATTCCCACACTTTAGCTAGTTTTCAGACCCAGTACACTTTGAATGAAGAGGTAGCTAGGTTTCTCTGAGGAAGGACCTTGATAAAATATCTAATAGTTGGGCTGGAGAGATGGCTCAGAGGTTAAGAGCACTGACTGTTCTTCCAGAGGACCTGAGTTCAATTCCCAGCAAAACCACATGGTGGCTCACAACCATCTATGATGAGGTCTGGTGCCCTCTTCTGTAAAACTGTATGCATAATAAATAAATAAATCTTTAAAAAAAATATCTAATAGTTTTATTATTTGCCATTCCCCAGTGCCTCTCCCAGAGGGACCTACAGCCTTTTATAAGGATAACTGTACATTAGGGGAAAAGAAATAAACAGACTTTCTGGGATCTGTTGGATTCTGGTTCTGAATTGATGCTAATTCCAGGACAGCCCAAGAAACATGATGTCCCTCCAGGACTTGAAAGATAAGAATTTGAACTGGAGAGATGGCTGAGTGGTTAAGAGCACTGACTGCTCTTCCAGAGGACTGGGGTTCAATTCCCAGCACCCACATGGCAGCTCACAACTATATGTAGTTCCAGTTCCCAGTTCCAGGCAAACACCAAGGCAAATAAATAAATAAATAAGTTTTTTTAAAAAAAAAATAAGATAAAAATTTAATTCAAAAAAACCTGGGTTGTCTGTTACCCAAAATATCACATTAGTTTACTATATTGGTGACATTATGCTCATTAAAACAAGTGAGCAGGAGATAGCAATCACTTTGGACTTGTTGATAACACCTATGTACATCAAGGGTTGGGAAATAAATCCACCCAAAATTCAAGGTCCTTTTACCTCAGTGAAATTCTTAGGAGTAGTGTGGAGCATGCAGAATTACTCCTTCTAAGAAGAAGGATAAGTTGTTATGCCTGGTTCTTCCCATTACCAAAAAAGAAACACAATGTTTATGGGGCCTATTTGGATTCTGGAGCATGGTGGTTTGAAAAGGAATACTCCCCACAGAGTGTTTGAATGCTGGGCTATAGGGAGTGACACTATTAGAAGATGTGGCCTTGTTGATGTAGGTGCAGTTTTGTTGGAGGATGTGTATCACTGTGGAGGCATGCTTTCAGATCTTATAAGCTCAAGTCTGCCCTGTGTGACACAGTTGCTCTGCTGCCTACAGATCAAGGTGTAGAATTCTCAGCTCCTTCTCCAGCACCATGCCTGCCTGCACTCCACCATGATGGCAGTGGACTTAACCCCTGAAATCTGTATACCAACCCCATTAAATGTTTTCCCTTATAAGAGTGGCCGTGGTCACTTCAAAGCAATAGAAACCCTAAGGCATGGAGATAGCACATTTCTCACTTGGGTGTGTCATGCCCCCCCCCATGTACCAAGTGCCTTGGAAAGCTGCTAGCTTTGAGTGGAGCCTGAACAGGAGAAGGTCCTCAACAGGTCCAGGCTGCTGTGCAGGCTGCTGTAGCACTTGAACCATATGATCCAGCAGACCCAATGGTACTTGAGCTATAGTGGCAGCTAGGTAAGGTGTTTGTAGTCTTTGGTAGGCCCCTATAGGAGAATCACAGAAGAGACCTTTGGAATATTGGAGCAAGGTTCCCCTATTATCTGCAAACAACTAGTCTCCCTTTGGAAGACAGCTCTTGGCCTGCTATTGGGCTTTAGTGAAAACAGAACATTTGACAATGGACTATCAAGTTACCAGAGACCTGAGATACCCATCATATGCTGGGTGTTACTTGACCCCAAAAAATCACAAACTAGGGTATGCACAGCAGCAATTCAAATTCATTATCAAATGGAAGTAGTATATATGTGACTGGGCTTGGGCAGGTTCTAGGCACAAGCAAGTTACATGAAAAAGTTTTCCAAATGCCTATGGTTTCTACTACAGTTAAAACATCATTTTCTACCAAGCATGCATCTATAGCTTTGTGGGAAATGCTCTATGATTGGTTGATTGAGGAAAAGAAGACGAGGGCCTGGTTTACTGTTGGTTCTGTGTTATGCAGGCTCCCCCCTGAAGTGGACAGCTATAGCATTACAGCCTCTTTTCTGGGACAATGCTGAAAGATATCAGTAAAGGGAAATTTTCACAGTGGGCAGAACTTTGGGCAGTATACATAGTCATACATTTTGTTTGGAAAGAGAAACAGTCAGATGCAAAATTGTTCACTGATTCATGGACTGTAGCCAGTGGGTTGGCTGGATGGTCAGGGAAAGAACACAATTGGAAAATTGGTGAGAAAGACATCTGGGGAAGAGGTATGGGGATGGATCTCTCCAAATGAATGATGTGAAGATATTTGTGTCCAATATAAATGTTCATTAAAAAGGTGACGCTAGCTAAGAAAGGATTAAATAATTAAGTAGATGGGATGACTCATTCTATGTGTAGGCCTCTCAAGCCACACAACCCCTCCCCCGAGGATCTCTAACTGCCAGGTTCCACCCACAGAATACTCTAACTGTCCTAACTGCTGAACCCTGACTCCAGCCTACAGAGTAAAAAGTTTCACCACCTCCCCAAGAAGTTCTATATAAGCCCTGTGTCCTGTTCAGTTTGCTGCTGGTTTTTCCCTACCCAATAAATCTCTTGTGTGAGGTTTGCTGTATGGTGTGACTCTGTGATAATCTTTGGCTCCTAGCTGCCAGGATACCTTTCCATTCATTGTTGTAAGGCTTACACATGGACAATCAGCCTCTTTCCCGAGCCATCCCTGTCATTGCTGAACAGGTCCATGAACAAAGGTGTCCTAGTGGCAGAGATGGAGCTTATAGATGGGATCCACAGCATGGACACCACTCAACAGAGCTATAGCTGTTGTTGAGTGCAGGATCTGCCAACAGCAAAGACCAACACTGAGCTCCAGATATGGCACCATTTCCTGGGATGACCAACCAGAAACCTGGTGGCAGGTGGCTAAATTGGACCTCCATGGAAGGACAACACTTAGTTCTTATTGGAGCAGACATTTATTCTGGTTGTGGATTTGCCTTTCCTGCACATGTTTCTGCCAAAACCATCATCTGTGGACTTACAGAATACCTTATCCACCGTCAAGAATGTATTCCATGTATTGCTTCTGACCAAGAGGAGCAATTTCATTTCATAGCCAAAGAAGTGCTGCAAGTGGGTGCACAATGATGGAATCCACTGGTTTTACCATGCTGCTAACATACTGAAGCAGCTGGACTGACAGAAAGATGGAATAGTCTTTCCTAGTGCTAATTAAGTGGTAGCAGCCTGCCCTACTAGAAAAAAAAAATGCTTCCTGCTTCTATAATCTTAAATGCTGTTGACCTAGAAGTTTTGGTTCTAGAGTGGGGAATGCTCCTGCCAGGAGCCACAACAAACATTCCATTGAACTGGAAGCTCACACTTCCTCCTGGTCACTCTGGGCTTCTAATGTCCATAAACCAACAAACTAAGAAAGGCATAACAGTGTTAGGAGGGGTCAGTGATCCAGGTAGATTACCAAGAGAAAATTAGATTGCTTCTCCACAGTGGAGTAAGAAACATTATGTCTGGAGTGTAGGAGATCCTTTAAGGTGTCTCTTGGTACTACACTGTCCTGTGTTTAAAGTCAATAGGAAACTACAATAACTTCATCCAGGCAGGATGTCAAAAAGCACAAACTCATCAGGAAGAAAGGTCAGGGTTACTTCTCCAGGAAAAGAGCCAAAACCTGCTGACATGCTTGCTGAGGGGGGAAATACAGAATGGGTAAAACAGGAAAGAGCAATATTATCCTGGATGTTACTGATATGTTTCTATGGTGGCATTTAGGCATCTGGGTTTGGGAAGGTTGTAATTCTAGGTGCTGATATCTGGTGTCTTTGCTGGCTGGGTATTTTATTACTTGGTTTCTGTTGCCTTCTCTGGTTCTTAGGAGAGTGTGGTTGCTCTGTGTTGCCTGGTAAGAAGTTCTTCTGGGATCCTGATAGGTGTGGCCACTGGGGGTTCCAGGTAAGATGCATTTCTAGGTATCTGGAGCTGGCATTTAGGAATGGGGATGGTTTAGGAAGAGTCATTGAAGTGACTCACAGCAGGGACGTGTGGAATGTTGGGCCCTAGAGGCTTCTAAGGGCCTAGAGACCAGCCTGGCCTCAGCCAGTACAAACTGGTAATAACTACTTAAGACTCATGCTCCAAGCACTTCCCATAAACCAGCCTGGGGTTTCCAGGGGCCGTGACTAGGGCAGAGTCCTGAAACAAAGAATATCATACCCAGACAAAAGACCATACCGAGACCACCGCTAAAGCCACAGACATCAGCAAATCAAAGCCCTTTCCCCTATGTGGGAGGAAAAATTAAGGCTTTCCCCTCATTAACAAAATTGGACTTGCTTGGTTCAACTTGTCCCTGAGGCTATACTGTTCTCTGAGCCACCCTGTCCCCTCCCCCAAGGGAAGCTAGCAGGGCCCTGAGTTTAGAGGCAGTCCCAACACCTGACCCCAAACCAGGCCGCACCCGCAACAGGAACTTCTACTGGAGTTGGTTTAGTCTCTAGTTAGAGGCACAGAGTGAGAGGCCACAGCAGGTCTGCTATGGAGCTGGTGATGAAAATGGTACCAGAAACAGGGTTATAACTGACATGAATGTTTCTGTCATATTTTGCTAAGAATGTATTTGGAATGTAACATCAATTGAGAGAATATCAGTGATCTTCACACATCATTCCCTCCAAACCTTCATCCCCAAACCATTGTTTTACCTCAGCCAGCTGGTGCTAACCATTGTTTTACCTCGGCCAGGGACACAGGTAGGTTGATGGGAGATTTTTACTTCTCTTCCCACTTCCTCAAATCCAATCCTTCAGGCTTTTCCCCAGCTCTGCAGCAGACCACAAGCAGGCCTCCCTAGCCTCCCTGCCCCCATTTCCAGTGAGTCATACAGCTCTTCCCCTTACCTCCCTCTCACTCATTGTTGTATCCCAACCCCAGTTTGAGCTAGCCCAGCCTAACAGAGAAGCAAGTAGTCCAGCCAAGCAGGGATGTGAGTTTTAAATCTTTATTTCCCTCCTGTTCCTCAAGTCTACACCACCATTTTCATACCCCGATCTTTAGCAGTGGCTTCTCTTCACTTTCTGGCCCCATTGCTAGGAGAATACAAGATCCTTCTCTCCTATGGAACACCTCAATCCCTCCTTCTAAGCCTTCCCCATTCCTAAATGTCAGTTCCTAGGAACAAGTCTTACCTGTACTCCCCACTAGTCACACCCATCAGGATCCCAGAAGAATTTACCAGGCAATGTAGAGCAACCACACCCTCCTAAGAACCAGAGAAGGCAACAGACACCAAGGAATAGGGGCTGGAGAGATGGCTCAGCGGTTAAGGGTACTGGCTGCGCTTCCAGAGGTCCTGAGTTAAATTTCCATCAACCACATGGTGGCTCACAACCATCTGTAATGGGACCAGGTGCCATCTTCCAGCCTGCAGGTATATCTGCAGACAGAACACTGTATGCAAACATATATAAATCAATCTTTTAAAAGAAAGAAAGAAGAAAGAAAAGAAACCAAGGAATAAGATGCTCACCTACAAAGACAACACTAGGTATTAGCACCTAGATACCTTCCCAAACCCAGCTGCCTGAATGCCACTGTAGAAGCACATTAGTAACAACAGGACAATATGGCTCCACTAGAGCCAATATGGCTTCACTAGAGCCCAGCAACCCTATCACAGCTGTCCCTGAGTATTGCAACATAACCAAAGCACAAGAGAAAGACCTTAAAATAGCCTTTATAAATATGATAGAGGCTTTTAAAGAGGAAATGTATAAATCTCTTAAAGAAAACTATAAGACCACAAACTAACAGTGGAAGAAATAAAATAAAACAAAGACCCAGACTGGGATCAGTAAAGAAAACCCAAACTGAGAGAGGATCTGCAAGTGAAAAATTAGGAACTCCAATGGGAATCTCAGATCAAGCATCACCAACAGAACAGAATATGGAAAAGTGGCTCTTAGGCTTTGAGAACACCATAGAAGATATGGATAGCTCAGTCAAAAAAAAAATGTTGGATCTAAAAATTTCTGGCACAAGATGTTCAGGAAATCTGGGACAGTATGACCAAATCTAAGAGTAATAGGAATAGAGAAAGGAGAAAAAAACATGAAAAATATTTTCAACAAAATCATAGAAGAAAATTCCCCTAATCTAAAGAAGGTGATGCCTATCAAGGTATAAGAAGCATATAGAACACCAAGTAGACTGAATCAGAAAGAAGTCCCATTAGCACATAATAATAAAAACACTAGCTATATACAACAAAGAAAGAATATCAAAAGCTGGAAGGAAAAAACACCACATAACATGTAAAGGTATTAAGATGATGCCTGACTTTTCCATGGAGACTCTAAAAGCCTGCAGGATCTGAACAGGCTGGGTAGTGACGGCACACACCTTCAATCCCAGCACTCAGGAGGCAGAGGCAGGCAGATCCCTGAGTTCGAGGCCAGCCTGGTAAACAAAATGAGTTCCTGAATATCCAGGACTGTTACACAGAGAAGCCCTGTCTCTAAAAACAAAGAAACGGGGCTGGAGAGATGGCTCAGCGCTTAAGAGCGCCGTCTGCTCTTCCAGAGGACCCGGGTTTGATTCCCAGCACCCACATGGCAGCTAACAACTGTCTGTAGTTCCAGTTCCAGCCAAACACCAATGTAAATAAATAAATAATAAATAAATAAAGTTTTTTTTTTTAAAAAAGAAAGAAACAAAAGAACAAAACCAGAAAGGCCCAAACAGATGTTCTGCAGACTCTAAGAGACCAAGACGTCAGACTACCATACCCAGTAAGTGAACATTTCTTTCTGCCCAGTCCCAAATAAACACTCAGAGGCTTCATATTACTTATAAATGCTGGTCCAGTGTCTCAGAATTACACTAACAAGCTCTTACACTTAAATTAACCCATAACTCCTATCTACATTAGCCACTATTTTTTTTTATCTTTTCCAGAACAGCTTTCTCATTTTATTTCTCTTCATCTGGCTGGTGACTCCTGACTCCCCGCTTCCTTTTCCCAGAATTCTTCTAATCTGGTTGCCCCACCTATACTTCCTGCCTGGCTACTGGCCAATCAACATTTTATTAAACCGATTCAAGTGACAAATCTTTATAATGTACAAGAGCATTATCCCACAGCAATACCCAGCAACATTTTCTATCACAACAGATGTATAAAGTAGACATTCCATGATAAAAACCAAATTTTAGCAGTATCTGTTTACAAATCCAGCCCTATAGAAGGTACAAGAAGGGTAACTGGAACCTAAAGAAGTTAACTACACTCAAGAAAACGTAGGGAATAAATAATAATCCCAGACTAGCAAATTAAAAGAGAGAAAACACAGACAGACTCACAGACACACAGACACACACATACACACTATAACAACAACAACCAAATAACAGGAATCAAAAAACACTGCTCATTGATATCCCTCAACATCAACGGCTCAATTCTTCATTAAAAAGACACTGGCAAAATGGATGTGAAACAATATCCATTTTTTTCTGCTGCATTCAAGAAACATACTTTAACATCAAGGTAAACTCATGGAAAAAGATATTACAAGCAAATGGGCCTAAGAAGCAAGCTGGTATAGCCATTTTAATCTCTGACAAAATAGACTTTAAACCAAAAGTAATTAGAGATAGGGAAGGAGACAAAATACTCAAAGGAAAACTCTATCAAGAGGACGCTAAAATTCTTTAAATCTATGCACCAAACACAAGGGCACCTAAAGTTATATAAGAAACTTTATTACAGCTTAAATCACATATTGACCCTCACGCACTGATAGTGGGAGACCTCAATACCTGACTCTTGCCAATTGACAGGTCATCCAGACATAACTACACAGGAAAATCCTGGAGCTAACTGAATAATTGATTTTATAAACCAAATGGACATAACAACATTTATAGAATATTTTACCCACACATAAAAGAATATACCTTCTTCTCAGCACTTCGTGGGACTTTCTAGAAAATTGTCCACATATGTGGACACAAAGCAAGTCTCAAGAAATATAAAAAGTTTAAATAAAACCCAGAGGAAATGAAGGACCCCCAAGAAAACCAGGGTCTCTAAATGGATACGATCAAAGCTCATATGAACTCACAGAGACTTAAGCAGTGTGCACAAGGCCTACACAGGTCTGCACAAGGTCCTCTGCGTGCATACATATTATGTCTTGAAGTTTACTGTTTTTATGGGGCTCCTAAGTGTGCAAATGAGTGGGTGGGTCTATGATTCTTGTGCCTTCTCTTGGGCTGTGTTCCTTCCTTTGTTTTGTACAGTTCTAATGTGTTAGCTCTTTTGTCTTATCTTACTGTACTTTATCATTTTAAAAGTTATTTCTAAAACTGAAAAGAGATATCAGTGGCTATCATATTCAAGTTGAGATATGAAAGAATGTATAATGCCTTTGCAATTGTACAAGGAATGATAGTTATGTTAGGCAGAGTTGGTTAAATATATAATGCATTTGTAATTGTATATGGGATAGTTCTATCACGTTAAGCATAGTTGTAACCTGGTTATCATCTTCATTTGGAAATTAAGCATGACATAAAGAGATAAGATTGTGTGTCAACCTGACAAGGAGTAGACTTGTGAGGGCTAATCTTAGTTGTCAATTTGATTGCGTTTGAATTTAACAAAACCCAAAGGACTGGATATACCTGTGAGGGATTTTTTTTTTTCTCCCTTAATTAAAGCATTTGAAGTGGGAAGACTTCTAATTCAGATCTCTGACGTGGAAGATTCACTTTTAATCCAGACCTTTTCAGGTGGGATGATCCACTTTTAATCTGGGCCACAGCTTCCGCTGAGGCCTATAGAAAAGCAGGGAAGAAGGAAGCCTGTGGTTTTTCTTTATTACAGTGGTTGCCCTTTAAGCAACTGCTGTCCTTAACAGCAACTGCAACTCAGCAGCTATTCAGCTACAAGGGCAGGAAGTCCCTCAGGCACTGGCTCTCTCAAGGAAAGAAAGAAAACCTTATCTAGATCTCTACCCTTCTACAGAATTCAGGATTCAAAGGTTGAGGTAAAATTCTGCTGAACAGCAGAAAGCTAGCCTTCTCTCCATGCTCTCAGCTTCCAAAAAGCAGCCCATCCTCCTCTACCTCGTTTAAGAACCCTCACTACACAGTTTCTTCCTACCACTTCCTGTCACCTAATTGCTGAGTCAGCCTCCTGAATGCACGTTAATTGTATTTAATCAAACAAATGTAACATGTCTTTGCAAAAGCAGTGGGAAACAATGCAACATACCTTAAAATAATATTTGACAACATTTTTCCCTTTGTCTAAACAAAAATGAAAGGTTTTTTATTAGACTGTATACAATAAGAACAATCATCAATTAAATATTATTACATTAACAATGTAATAAATTCCAGTTCATTTGTGTCTGGCAAATTTAAGAAAAGATTCCATAATCTACCTATCTTAATGAATCCAAAGTTTTATACCTAATTTACTCTCTATCATAACTAAGGAAAACTGCAACTATAACTACTCTTCAACTGAGAATATGAAGAAATCTGGGAGGAAAAAAAGAGCAAGAGAACAAGGAGAAGAGAAGATCAGGCCAGCTGCCCAGCTACACAACCAACCATGAAGAGAAGGTCAGGCCAGCTATACAACCAACCATGAAGAGAAGGTCGGGCCAGCTATACAACCAACCATGAAGAGAAGGTCGGGCCAGCTGCCCAGCTATACAACCAACCATGAAGATAAGAGAGAAAGTAAGATACACAGAAGATAAAGGTTAAAGCTCAGAGGCAAAAGGTAGATGGAATGATTTAAGTTAAGAAAAGCTGGCAAGAAATAAGTCAAGCTAAGTTCAGGCATAAGTAAGAATAAACCACTATGGGTGATTTATTTGGGAGCTGGGTGATGGGCCCCTTAAAAGAGTTAAAAAAAAAAAGAAAGAAAGAAAACCAACAACATTTTGGCATAACAGTGTGGGGCTGTATTTCCATGTATGGCCCCAGAAAGCTAGGGGGGCGGGAAATAAGAATATATTATTTGAGTAAACAGAAAGTGCATTGCAAGTAACTTCCAAAACTCTAGAAATGACAGAGACATTTGACTACCTGGACAGTCACCCAAAGTTCCTTTGCAATGTTGGGGTATCCATGTTCAGCCTATAGGCCTAAAGTATCAGGTAGACTTTTCAGTGAAGCAGGAAATTGGAAGGACTGCCCTGCTTCTTATCAGCAAAGTTTGTCAATCACTTTTCTCTGTGTCTGGCAGAATATCTGGCAGACTCTTCTGTGAAGCAGAAATTCAACAATCCTTTTTCTGTGTGTCCTGTATGTCCAGTCTGCACAGCACATTGTCAAAAACCAAAGGCAAGAGCAGTCTCTTTGCCCAGTGACTAACATTGACACAACGAAAGCTAACTCTATAAGGAGTTTCTTCAATACTCATCATCTTCTCTGAAGTAAATTAGTACTGCCAGGAGCAGATGTGTCTCATTATCATGAAAAACTTTAAGTTAACAAAAAAAATTTAAATGCCACATTTTATAGGTCTTTGAAGTATTTGAAGACCATTTATTTAAAATATATCTCTATATGATCTTGAAAAACATATTTAACATTGTCTACAAATTTGATCATCATAAATGACTAACTACTAACTAATGCTTAATTATCCTATATAGTTTATAATAATAGCTTCCAAAAATTAGAACTTTACCTTATATTTTAAATAAACTGCATAAGGTACAATACCTTAAAAACAAAAACATATATATAATATGTTGTAAAAAATGATCTTAAATTTGTATCAATATACAAAAATCCTTTAAACAAGAGTATAAACATATAATGTAACAAAAACAACCTTAAATTTGAATCAATATACAAAAATTCTTTAAACAAAAGTAGAAATATGCATACAGTGTGTTGTTACAAAAATCACATTAAATTATATCAGTATACAAAAGTCCTAACAAATACAAAATATTTGAGATCAATAGTTGTTCCTTAGTTTATAGTAGATTCAATAATCTACCCTATTACTCAAATTAGATTCAGCAATCTACCCTTCTATCTTGTCATTCCTATATCCCCCTTCTCTCCTACTTTTTCTTTTTTTCTTTCTCTTGTTGATGTCCCTGAATATCATTTGTATAATTTCCTCCCTTACCAATACCAGTAACAATAAACAATAATGTCCCATAAATGATGACAAGCATACATAACCCACCTAATGTCAAAAGCCTCTCACACTGCTCTTGGGAATATGGGTATCATGTCCTCCAAACTGCTTCCTGCTGTTTAAGGGCAAAGCATCTTTAAGATTTCAGAGAGAAAATTTGAGATAATGGCCAAGTCCTGGGAAGACCAACTATAACCATTGTTGACAGATACCACCTGTCAAGATTCAGGAGTTCTTTCTTGATCAAACCAAATCAATACTAACCTCAAACAAATCCACAGCCTCTCGTCTCCTGTGGGAACAAAAGCAAAACCTCTTCTCTAAAGCATTTTTTATTTCCATTTGACAATTTTTTTGCTTTTTTTTTTTTTTTAAGATAACTCTAAAGTATCTAAGTTGATTCAATCCTGCAGTCCTATTCACAATCTCATGTCTCTCAGCAGTTGTCCCTTACCCATAAGCCACCAAAAATTTCAAAATCAACACACTACTATACTGGATCCAGACTCCATGTGTATTTCTCATCTTTACATGGCTTTGTTCTTTTATATTTCTTTTATTATTTTTTAAAGACTTTTTTTCTTTTTAATCTATTTGTTTCTTTCTATGACTGTCTATACCCATTTTCTTTTCTTTCTTAAGCTCATTCACATTGTAAAATACCCTGAAACCTGGTTACTGTTTTTTCTTTCCTTCTTTCTTTCTTTCTTTCTTTCTTTTAACTCTTTTAAGGGGCCCATCACCCAGCTCCCAAATAAATCACCCATAGTGGTTTATTCTTACTTATGCCTGGACTTAGCTTGACTTATTTCTTGCCAGCTTTTCTTAACTTAAATCATTCCGTCTACCTTTTGCCTCTGAGCTTTAACCTTTATCTTCTGTGTATCTTACTTTCTCTCTTATCTTCATGGTTGGTTGTGTAGCTGGGCAGCTGGCCCGACCTTCTCTTCTACTTGTTCTCTTGCTCTTTTTTTCCCTCCCAGATTTCTCCTTCTATTTACTCTCTCTACATGCCTTCTCCACCTATCCTTTCTCCTGCCTTGCTATTGGCTGTTCAGCTCTTTATTAGACCATCGAGAGTTTTAGATGGGCAAAGTAACACAGCTTCACAGAGTTAAACAAATGAAACATAATATAATGCAATACATCTTTGCATCATTAAACAAATGCTCTACAGAATAAACAAGTTTAACACACCTTAAAATAATATTCTACAATGGCAGGCCCCCTCTCTTTGCCTGCTTGCCCTCCCTCTTGCTAGTAAGTCCATTCCTTTACTGTCATTAGAGTCTACTTCTTTGAGATTCTAGCATATGATGAAGACCAGATGAGACATCCAGCCTCATGGACTGAACAACTACCAGATTCTTGGAACCTCCATTGGTACATAGCTATTGTTGGACTAGCTGGACCACAGCCTGTAAATCACTCTAATAAGTCCTTTAGATAGATAGATAGATAGATAGATAGATAGATAGATAGATAGATAGATTCTCTAAGTTCTATTCCTCTAGAGAACCCTGACTAATAGACTGCTTTAAGCTACTGTTGAAACAGTTTGTTGTGTTATATTATCCTAACTAAAACATAAACCTTATATATAAATAATTAAGTTGTATAAAGCTGTACAGAATTGACATATTAAAGATAAAATATTTGATCCCCAAAAGCCTAATTTCAGCATAGGAATGTAAGGAGTCAAAGATTAAATGGTGGTCCACTACAGAGATGTGACCCTAATCACCAGCTTTCTTTTTCTGATGTCAATGACTCACACTTTGGTCTTAGACTAGTTCAGTCATGTGTCTGAACCTATTGGGAATACAAGTTCTTAATCTCCTACTAAATGAGAAACTAGAGATGTAGTCCAGTATTCTGTATGTCAGCACATCTTATGGATAATTCTGCTGCATGCTACAGTTTGTGTGTCTCTGTTCTATAGCAAGAAAACTACTGATATTTAGTAGGTATACACAACCACCACATGGCCAGTAAGAACTAAATAGAACTAAATAGGAATGGGAAAGCAGGAGTTCTTTGCACATTTTGAGTTCATGCTGACAAGAAGTCAAATGTGATGGCTAGAGCCCTGGAAACAATCTTAGGCATGAGAAGATCCTGGGAAATGAATCCATGCATGTCGGCACAACAAAATGGAAGGAGTCTGGGACACTGTCACTATGGGGAGCTATCACATCAGCTCTGAACTGAATGAATAGTTCTCAGAATAGTTCTGCCTGTTACTTCAAATAACGTCTCATACAGTTATGATGATAGTCTAACTAAAGTATCATTTTAATTGTTAGTCTCTGTTCCCATTACTTCTTGAGACAGTCTTTAATACAAGAATGTTTGTTCTGTACTTGTCACAAGTTATCTGCTAGATTTGTTGTTGTTGTTTCTCTGGTTGTTCATTGATTGTCCCTGTAGTTTCACGGAGGACAGTTTGTTTCCCTTATCACTGAACAACCCAACACTTCTGTCCTCACAATTGAGGCCTAGTGAACACCTGTCAAGTTAACTGGACAAATGGAAGGATGAACACAGGCAAGCCAAATTCCGTCCAGGTTTTTAGCTCTAATGAACTGCAAAAGCTTCAAAACCCAGCCTTTGTCCCTGTCCGCATCACATTTCAATTCCATATTTTAATTAGAACATGGGACAACAATGACAGTAATCATCAAGTTTAGATGCCTTAGAACATGCTGAGGACAACTGGTGATGTAGGAGAGGCCTTCCACAAAGACAGGTTTCTTTACACTCTCAGGTTCATTGAAGAAGAGTGAGAAGCTGTCAGAGCCAATAGAGCCTAAACAGCCAAGACAATCAAACGCAACAGGATGAGATCCTGGCCCAAGAAGTAATATTAGCCAAACTCTGGGAACTTCTGCAGAAACTGCAGACTTTAGGCAATAATTCTCACTTATTTTTAAAAAATTGGGGAAGCTTTTTTTTTTTTTTTTTTTTTTTTGAGACAGGATTTCTTTGTGTAAAAGTTCTAGCTGTTCTGGGACTCACTTTGTAGACCAGGCTGGTCTCAAACGCACAGAGATTCACCTAACTCTGCCTCCTAAGTGCTGAGATTAAAGGCATGTGCCCCCACCACCCAGTGACAAGTATTTATTATTAATAAAGTCTGTTATTAATAGGAAAACTGTGGGTATGGTGGGGCAGAGAGGGGACATATGAATCTCAATAGTACCTGTTTACTTGCTCAGCAAGTCTAAAACTGTTCTTAGAAAATAATTTATTGGGGCAGGCAAGCTGGTTCAGCAGGCAAAGACGCTTGCCAGGAAACTTGACCACCTAACTTTGATTCCCCAGAACTCATTAAGGAAAAAAATCAACTTCCACAATTTGTTCTTTAACCTCTACACTCATGCTATGGCATGAATATGTGCTTGCACATACCAGTAAACAAATAACATTTTTGTTTGCTGACAACAGAAGTGTTCCCCAGACTATCACATAATTAACTTGTGTAAATGTACATTCTCATAAAGACCAATATATGATGGATCCTATTTCACACATACCTTAATCTAAGTCCTGAAGGCACATGCCTTAACATTTCTTCTGAATAAAACCATTTGATCCAGTCATTTAAATAATGTGATTTGTGCCAACAAGGCACTGAATTTCAGCGACTCTATAAGTAAAATTCCCAAGTCAAAATTTAGAGGGAAGAGAGGTTTTGCATTTATCCACTGAAGCTAAGGAGCCACAGGAAAACTTTTTCAAGCATGTACAATTCTAAAACATACATATTTGCATGTTGACAGTACATGCAATCCTTCAACAACTAAAAACAATTGGACTTGGTGTCTAATAAAAGGAAAAGTTATTTACATTGAAACTAACAGATAGTACCTATTGTTAAGAACAGATAAATCATCTGTTATAACCTAAAAAGCTAATTGAAATAAGGGCTGGTCATATCCCATGTGCTAATATGGCAAAGGGCAAATACAACCCCCCTTTTCTATGCTTAGACATAACCTTCAGTTAGCAAAATGTGCCACAGAACTCCCTTCTCATAACACTCAATATAGATTTTCATAATCTGTATTTTAACTGTTGAGCCAATTCTCTATCCAAATCCCCTGTAATTTACGGTTTGGCAGGACATAGCCATTTTCATTACTAGCCATCATCCCAAACAAACATGTAGTACTGTAGCCAGTGAAGCTGAAATTCCTACAATTTTCCTATAGTGCTAATGTGGTACATTCATACAAAAGGACATTAGTATTATGCTTCAAAGACTCATTCTGCAAAGAATATTTTCATTGAGTTTGACTTCCAAATATCTATCAGAAGTATTCAAGCTAAATAACCATCTGGAAAAAGACCCAAGTTAATATACTGAATGTATCCTGCTACTAAAATCGTATGCTGAAGTCCTAAAGCCCCCCTCCCCCACCCACTCCCAATATGTCAGCACTAGAAGATAGTGAAGTAATTAGGTCATAGAGGTGGGGCCCTTGTGGATGGGTAAATGGTCTTTTAAGAGACCCCAGAGATTTCTCTTTGCTTGTCAGGAATCACAATGAAGAAGACATTCACTCTCAGATGCCAGATCTGGATCACATGGCCTTGAGCCTCCTGAAGCCTCTACAGCTATGAAAAGTAAAGTCTTAAGTCAACCACTTTGTGATATTTTGTAATAATAGCCCAAACTAGCCAAGGCACAGGGCTATTTACATCTATGATTTCATTGCATTGCATGGGTCTGTTACCTGCTTCATTTATCCTTGGAAGTTCAACTGAGACCCAAACACATCCAGTTCTTCTTACCTGCTCTGTGTGGACCATTTTCCTATTCTGTCTATTTCCACCATTCTACAGCTACATGTGTGTCCTATGGCACCTGGCTTCTGCATGGGAGCTGAGGATCTGAACTTGGGTCCTTGTGGTTGCATAGCAAAGCACTTTGCCCACTGAACAATCACCCTCACCCCAGGCTCTGGCCTTTACAAAGATGACTAAGGTATGTTTCAGGAAAGACATGAGATAGAAGCAAATTTTAGAAGAAAGTGGAGGATTTTTGTCATAGTTACCTTCAGCTGTCAACCTGACACAAATCTCAGTAACCCAGGAAGAGTGGACCTCAACTGAGGAATTGCCTAGATTACACTGACCTGTGGTCATGTGGTCTGTGAGGCATTTGTAAACTGCTAATTAATATGGATGGGTCCCTTCCGCTGTGGGCAACGCTATCTCTGGACAGCTGGTCATGGGCTATATGAGAAAGGTAGTTATAAGGCGGAAGTAAGCAGCGTTCTTTGTGGTTTCTTCTTTCAAGTCCCAGCCTTGACTGTCTGCCTTGGCTTCCCTTGATGATGGGCTGTAACCTGCAAGCTGAAATGGGCCCCTTTCTCCTCAAAATGTATGTAACTTATTTTGGATTTTACAGGAACCCAGTTAAGAGACTTTGTAGGGGGACTGTATTCTGTTCCATTGTAAATAATTGTCTTACCTACTGGTTTAATAAAAACGCTGATTAGCCAAAGGCAGACAGGAAGTGTGGGTGGGGCTATTAGATTAAGAAAACACTAGGAACATCTCAGAGGAGAACACAGACGCCAGAGAGAGGGGCCACAGACACAACAACAAAGAGACTCAGCAGACACAGAGGAAACAGGATAAAAATAATGAATTAGTTTAAGGGTAAAGAGTTAGCAAGCTATATGTCTGGACCCTCAGCAAATCAGTGTAAAATTAACACAAGCATCTGTGTGATTATTTGGGACTAGGCCGCAGTGGGGCTGTAAGTGGGTCTGAATCTTGAGGCTAGGCTGGGAAGCCTGGCCAGAAACCTAATACAACAAGACAGAATTTTTAAAGAGATATTGAACTTTTAAACTTTTAAAGGTCGTTTAAACCTGTACTATGTTTTATATCCTGTTGTTTATATGATGTTTTGTAGACAAACAAGAAAGGAAAAGTTATGGTAAAAAGGGCTGGGTTTGTATGTCAAAATTGACAAAGGGTAGAATCTCATAGCTTCAACTATGACACATGTCGCTTACGACTCTCAACTACAGAACTGCCTAGATCAAACTGGCCAACATCCATAAGATTGCCCAGCACACTGTGGACAGTGCCATCCTTAGGCAGGTGGACCAGGCAGTATAAGAGAGGCAGATGAGCAAGAGCTCAAAAGCTCTTGGGTCGGCATGGCCTATGTCTGGGGTTTCTGCTTCAAGCTCCTGCGCTGCGTTTTTGCCTTGGCTTCCCTTAGTAACTAGCTGTAACCAATAAACTGAAAGAAACCCTTTCTTCCCCAAGCTGGTTGTTCCCATAGTGGTTATCACAGAAACAGGAAGAAAACTAGGACCGGAGCTCATTCTATAGAGGCTGGATGAAAATATTCCAGGGGTGAGAAAACCCAGAAAAAGACGCTCCTGTGGAAATACGCTCTGCAAGACTGAGGAATCTCCAAGAGGCCAATGTAGAGCAAAGGCTGTGAGAATTGAGGAAGAGAACACAGTTAAACAGGACTGCCGATTTAGTAGGGCCCGTGGGCCATGACCCTGAATGGCTTTTACTCTGAATGGAGCAGGAAGTGGGAGGTGAAGTAGAGGAAAGCCGTGATCCAACTCTTCTGAGATTTCTTCTGGCCAATTCTGAGAACAGAATTATTGTATAGCCAAGACAAAGGCAGAAAAACCTGTTAAGGGTAATTATAGGTGAGGGGTGGTGTGGCTGCCCGCCTAAACAGTATAAACAGTGGAAGGCAGATTCTGGACTTTGAACCTTGATGGGTGGGATATGGGGTGTAAATGACAAAGGAGCCAAGACAGGGATTTCATTCTCAGAGGCTACAACACAGGAGTTATGAGCTGAGGAGAGAGGATGATGAAGCAGAGTAGTCAGCCCTGAAAACATGCATATAAGTAACGTTTGGATTTAGCAGATTAATTTATATATTTGGGAACACACAGACACACACACATCAGTTGAAGAAAAAGAGGCCATGTACTTGAGAGTGAGTGAGATGGGTACACGGATGGAAGGTTTGAAAGCAGAGAAGGAAAGGTGGAAATGATGTAATTATATTATAATTTAAAAAAGAAGTTTTTTTAAAGAATGCAAATAGCAGGACTTGAGGAAAGAATACAAATGTGGTTGCTTGGAAACCTTCCATTGGTACTTTCTGGTAAGACAGAGCGAGCACAAGGAGAGTAGGTGTCTGTGAACTGAAAGAAATTCTGAGTTCAACAGAGGGGGCACATTTCAGATATGCTCATTGCTTCTTTCCAGCACTCGTGATGGAGCAGCAACATTGAAGAAAAAAAATGCACCGAAACCAACGTCTCTGAGACTAAAAGTGATTTAAAACACACTCAAAAAAAAAAAAAAAAAAGTCATAGTCAAGTACTGACAGCATCAGCGATGCATGCCTTTAATTCCAGCACTCCCAGGCAGAGACAGGCAGAGCACTGAGTTCAAGGCCAGCCTGTTCTACAAAGCCAGTTCCAGGAGAGCCAGTGCTGTTATACAGAGAAACCCTGTCCCACTCCCTGCCCCCCTCACCTCCCACCCCCATCCTCCTACACCCCACCTCCCACCGCAAAAAAAGGAAACTCTGAAGATGAAAAACCCCCAAAACTGCTTAAAATGATTTGCCTATATCTATCTTTTTATATATTGCACAAGAATAAAGTTTATGAGTTAAAAATTCTAGAAGTTTAGCAATAAATATAGCTGTGATGAAAAGAAACTCAGGCCATCGTTGAAAAGACAATTCACTTTTTCTTAATACAAAAATATTCATTTAACTGGATACAGCAGTAATGGCAATACCCTCTCCCTTGTCACTTTCAGTGTTGTGTGATGTATATGAGTCTTTCCATTTCACCCTCAAAACAATTCTATGATGACATTGACTTCTTTTCCTTCTTGACAAAATTCAAGACAGTGGAGAAAATTTAGACGCCTTCCATATGTCTCACATAATCTTTGTATATCAGTTGTTATTGAATGAAAGAACACATTAGATATTGCAGGTTTGGTTTCAAACCACCTCACTAAAGCTATTAAAGATAATATTGCATAAAGCAAGTTCCACATTCTTTTTGTTGTTGTTGTTGTTTCTAAGTGCAAGTAAGAGTCATGTTTACACTCTTACCTGTGTGTCAATTCATTGTGTCTAAAAATAAGGAATACACATACCTGGAATGGTTAATCTTGATTGATGAGATTTAAAATGAGCCCTAGGCATGTTCATGAGGTGATCTACAGATTAAAGTAGCTGAGTTGAAAAGACTGCCCTACATGTGAGCTGTTCCATTCTCTGGGTAGGGATCCTGGAGTAAATTTTTAAAAAGGAGGAAGTGAGCTGAGCACCAGCATTCATCTCTCTCTGCTCCCTGATTGCAGTACAACCTACCACCTTCTGCTTCGGCTTCCATCCATGCTGTGTTCTCTGACACTGTAGACTGTACCTGCTAGTTATGAGCTGAAAAATCTCTCGCATGTAAGTTTTATGAACCAGATATTTTTTTCATAGAGAACCAAGTAATTAGTAAATACCTTAATTTTAAAGTAGTTGCTCAAAATCACTGATTACTATCAAAGTCTTTAGTGAGTCCTAAGTAATCATTTTGTTCCTAGGTTTTGCCTGGATGTTGAAGGTTGTTGACTGGTTACTTTGGTTACTGAAAGTTGGGTGGATACAGCAATTTCTTCAAATAAGAAAGACATCAGTAAAGCCTGCACAATATTATGCATTCCCTTCACTAAGTATGTCTCTGTAGCCTGTGAGGGTGTTTGATAGCATTTGTTTGTTTGTTTGTTTATTGACACAAGTTTTCAAATAACCAAGGCTGGCCTTGAACTAAGTAATAGCTAAGGATAACTTTTGTTCTGTCCATCTTTCAAGTTTGGAATTATAGAAGAGTGCCACCACACCCTTGGCCTGGTTTGGTTTACCTAGCCCATTCAATCTTTATAGCATCAATGAGACATTTCACTTTTGTAGCATTTTTTTTTTCCAATTAGATCTACTATTTAGCTATCTGATTCAAGAGACTTAGCTTTCAACCTCTCCAGGCTTTTCTACAAGCTATGTTCCCCCAGCTTAACAATTTCTAGGTTTTGAGTTGAAATCAGAGATATGTGACTCTTTCTTGCCCTGGAACACATGTGCGTTAGGGTTAGGGTTATTGAAGGATACTGGCTGGTGTAATTCCAGTGTTGTTGTGTCTTAGGGACTAGGGAGGCTGGAGTTGAGGATATGGGGGACAGCTGATTGTCGGAACAGTCTGAATACAATGTTTACTGATTCAGTTGACCAGTATAAGTAGGGTTCATGACACCTCCAAAATGACTGTGATGTTGACCTTAAGGATTACTGGCTGCAGTTCATCATAACAGATAAAATAATAATGAAAAAGTTTGAAATGCTGTGAGAATTACCAAAATATGACCCAGACAGATTGCCACAGACCTTCCACTTGGGGGTTGGGGTGAGGGATCTGCCAAGCACAATAAAGTAGGTGCAGCACACTAAACTGAGACATCCTTCTAATTCTGTGCCTTGAAGAATCCCAAGAACAAAATCAAAACCTTCTCTGCTGATTCCATCTGTTCACCCCACATGTGGATGCTCTCTCTGCTCCAAGTCAGCCTCTTCTGTGTTCTATGGTTTTTCACCCCTCCACTCAGGCCAATAAACAGAGAAAGGTTATACTAAGGCTAAAGAGTATTGAAGTTAAAAGGATGAATAAAACTTGTTTCCTGGTTTTGAGGTACTTATAGGTTAAACAATTGCATGAGTGGGTAACAGCAGAGTACATAGCACATGCCAGGTGCCTTGTCTCTAATAGAGTAAACTCTGATACCAAAGGGACAACTCAAGGCAAGCCCTAGGGGAAAGAGAAGAAGGAGCGTGTTTTAAACTCTTTTGGCTTCACCTTGTATTATGGATCTTTTGGGCAAGAAACCCTAGCTGTAGCGACCCACTTAAGAAGTGTTTCAGTTATAGCTTTTCACATCTCATATGATGTAGGCCACAAGAGCATATGGTATTTGTTTAATCTTGAACTAAAGATGGTAGACCAGGTTATATAAAAGTTCGGAAGATGATTCAATGCCAGCTTCCTGTGAAAAGCACAAGAAATTCTGACACACAATTACAAAAGCATTCTACTGGTCCAGCTCAAAACCTCAGTTTATAATAACCAAAATGCTTAGCACAATGCTATAGACTAGAGAGGAGACAGTAATGTTCACAGAGTATTAGACAGTAATGTATTTGCAGGTTTGGTCCTTTATAGCCCACACTGAAAGATCACAGATCTGTTAAGAAGACTGCTTATCACCTTCATTCACATTTGAGAACATATATGCCAAGGATTCTCTTATCTTAAAAGGACATCAGAACTGAGGATGTATCTGCTCCAACCAATGGCTTATTATGAAACAGACTGCTTGAAATCTTTGTCTTTCCATCATCTATCTATTGGTCTGTCTGTCTGTCTGTCTGTCTGTCTGTCTGTCTGTCTAGGGGTAGGTTATGTGCCACAGTGAACATATGGCAGTCAGAGGACAAGTTTGTGGAGTCAACTGTCTCTTTCCACTGCTTGGACCCTGGGATTTGAACTTAGGTTCAGACTTGATGACAGGTGCTTTTGCCAGCTGAGCCATCTCATCAGAATTATTTTTATCTGATTCACAGATGGACGTCCAATGTACTGAGGAGGCATAGACATGCATGCTCCCCTCTATGTCTGGTTGTTAAAAAGACATTTTTTTGGAAGAAGAGACATTGTAGTTTACACAGCATATACAAACACATACACCAGGGCTGGACAGATGGCTTAGAGGTTAAGAGCACTGACTGTTCTTCCAGAGGTCCTGAGTTCAATTCCCAGCAACCACATGGTGACTCACAACCATCTGTGATGAGGTCTGGCGCCCTCTTCTGTAAAAAAACTGTATGTATAATAAATAAATAAATCAAAAAAAAAATTAAAAAAAAAAAAAAAAAAAGGAAAAGTCCATTGCCCTTACAAGTCTCAAACCCAACTGTAGATTGCGGTAGGACACTAATGATATCTGGTACTTTTTTCTGTATACTGTATACATAATAAATAAATAAATCTTTAAAAAAACACATACACCAAATCACTATTTTTGTACAGATCTCTTTAAAAATATATCACATCAGAACATCTGAAATTCATTAAGCAGATGTCTTGCTAAGAAAAATCTGCACAGAAAGGGGCCATTTGTGCTCAAGACTTTGTTGGTAAAGTTCTTACTTATTATTGAATAATATTTTGTACACTATGAAGATGTGTCACTCAGGTTGTAAGTAAAAGCAAATAGCAAGACAGGATTTCCAAGGCAGAAAGGATGCTGGGAAGAAGAAGGGGGAGATGTCAGGGACAAAGAGCAAGCAGCATGGGCACTGTGGAGATGATGTAATAAAGCCACGAGGCAGAAAGTAAATTAATAGAAGTGGGTTAATTTAATGTATAAGAGCTATTTAGAAACAAGCCTAAGCTGTCAGCTGAGGTTTCATAATTAATAATAACTCTCCATGTCATTATTGGGGAGCCAACAGTCCCAATGACAAATCTTCCTATAAATGGCATCCAAAGTTGGGGGCATGCATTCCCACATAGAGCATAAGAAAACTTTAACAAAAAGCTTCCAAACACACAAAACAGAGCCATCATGCTTCATAGTCCCGACTTCTGTGATACAGAGCTGCATCTCCCCCGCCATTGTCTGTGGGCTTGAGCCTCCAGCATGCCATGAGCTAAACTGTGCAGCTGCTCATACAGACAAAACAGGTTATGGATATGTAGTAAAGCAGGTTCAGACTGAAAAGAAAAACCTCTAAGTATGTTACACTGTGTTGAGCAATGTGAGAAGGCTTAAGGGGAGAAAAAGAAAAAGGATAGTCATAAAAAAAAAATAAGAGTTTAAAAATGATAAAGTCTTCAAAGAGAGAAATAGGGCAATTAAAAAACACAAAAATGGCAAATATAGCACAGTAAGCTTGGCTCTTACATGGTGCTTTGCTAATTTTGAATTTTTTGAATGCTAATGGTAAGACAATAGCTGATAAGATACTGGATTATAAAAACTACTAAATTAAATCATCCTATATATTTTTAAAATGTCTTAACATTAAAATGGAAATCAGATAATGTATTACCTTGAGGAAGAAGTTATGCTTTTGTTTCCACAGAGAAACAAAAGGCTATGAATTCCTTCCAGGTTAATAGAGATCAAATTTGACTTGGGGAGATCTCCTGAGTTTTTTGGCTACAGTCGTGGGAGAGGAAGCCAAGAAAGACTGCAGGACAGATGACATGTAAGCTGATCCCTCTGCATGGGAAGAGCTTAGAGATGAGATAAAGCATGATGAATCTTGTTGGCTACAGAGTCCTCATGACTTACTATCACATATAGCATAGATAGAGTTTTGGTTGTACAGTCCAAATAAACATAAAGTTGACAGATGCCTTTTACCTGCTCAAACATAAAACAAAAATTATCTTTAGCTGATGTGTACACGCCACATATTCCATACTTGTGTTAATGCAGTTATATATGCAGTTATATATGTTTATGTGATTTCAGAACATGTGAGACATGAGATAAAAAACGAATTAATAGAAATGAGTTAATTTAATTTATAAAAGCTAGTTAGAAACAAGCCTAATCTATCAGCCAAGCTTTCATAATTAATAATAAGTCTCCATGCCAGTCCCAATAAAAAATCCCTCTATACTTATTCTCACTTGTAGGAAAGTAAAAAGATTAAAAATACTTCTTACTGGGCAGTGGTAGCACAAGCCTTTAATTTCAGCATTCAGGAGGCAGAAGTAGGTGGATCTCTGTGAGTTCAAGTCCTGCCTGCTCTACAGTGTGAGTTCTAGGACAGCCGGGGCAACACAGAGAAATCCTGTCTCAAAAAACCAGAAAAACAAAACAAAATACTTCTTTTATGGATAAATGGCTCAGTGGTTAAAAGCACTGGCTGCCCTTCCAGAGGAACCAGGTTTAGTTCCCAGCATCTACCTGGCAACTCTTAACTGCCTGTAACACCAGTTTCAGGGGATCTAACACCTTTACACAGACAAGACATAAATGCAATTGAAATAAAATAAGTAAATTATTTTTTTAAAAAAACATGTTTTTCAGTTCTAAAGAATGTTTTGTTCATTTCTAGAGAATGTTTTACATATCACAATAATTAGAATTAATAATAATGTATCATACATGGGAGAGTGAATCTTAACTGTTCTCACCACAATTTTTTTACAAAGAATGTTTGCTGATAAAAATGCTAACAGCTTATTGAATCAATTCATATACATCAAACATCACCCTGTACTTTGTAAATATACACAATTTTTGTCAGTTTTATTTTCACAAAAATTGGAGGGAGTAGATCCCAAATAGAGATGTAATGCTTTAGTCTTATTATCAAGAGGAATAGTTTCAAAACAATAACAAATAACAATGTATTTCTCCCTTCCTATAATCATTACATACAAATAAGAAACATCTCTTAAATCCCCACCAAAGTCAGTGTGTGGAGTCTTGGCGGGATGCGTTTTAAATACACTGATCCTCTCCTTTGCTCCATCTGGAGATGTTATTGGTGAAAATATATCAGAAAAAGAAAACCTGAGAAAAATCTCAAGTGTCTGAACACATACATTAGATACCCCAATATGATTAGTTGGAGATCACATGGGAACTCTTCATTATAGGCTAAGCATTCTGATACCCTTTTCAAATGCAGAGGTTGGAAGCATCTTCCTCACATGGTATCCCATACCTGGATTTGGGTCATCAAGATTCCTGTTAGGACATGAATCTGCTATGATCTATTTTCCAGTGTTACCAAAACATCTCCCATGACAACAAAACCTAGAACAGAACAGTTTTTTCCTACATGCACATGAACTTTTGTGTTAACACTAAGTTACTGACCATTTGATCTGTTTTATTTACATACTGAAAGAAATCTCAAGTGTTCTTAAATACTCTCTGGTGTTTCTGAAATGCAGCCTATGGTAAATTGTAGTTCATTTCCATCAATGGAAAGTGCCAGATCTCTGATCCAAGTGGTAATCGGTGTGGACTTAGCTCTCTGCTTTATTTCAGTAAACATTGGGTGGCATGGTTAAAGCCTGAGAGGAAGGAACAAAACCCTAGAGAGTCATTTGATTACTACTAGACTCAGATGATTAGACTACCAACATCAGAATGAGAATAGTATGGTCATAAGCAGAATTTGAATAGGATTATACAACAGAAAACTTGTTATTATTACACAGTTCAGCATCTCAGACTCACTAACACTGTTTGCTCACCACGTTTTTAGAAAACAGGACTGATTTCTTTGGTTTCTTTCCAGATGTCTTAGCAAAGGGTGGAGGAAGGGAAGCATGTTATGAATATTATGAGTGTTCTGTGGAAGATGAAATGGAAATTCATTTAATGAAAAGGAAAGCTGATGGGGAAATGGCAGTCTCCTGCCCCACCCTTCCTATGTCTTTCTGGTGCCCACCAGAGAGGGAGCCAGGTGGGAGCCACACTTGTCCACAGAGTTGTAGACAAGAGTGCGGCTCTTCTGCATGCTCTGCATGTTCCTTCCAACTCCACCCGAAGCCTTTTCTAATCTCTAATGAGATAAAACACTCATGCACACACAATAAAAACAAATGAAATTTAAAACTAATAAAATAAAAAAGAACAAGGTACTAAAATGACCAAGTGACGGTCTGTGTACATGACCAGGATTTGGGAACTGGAGACCACTGAGGGTAACTGGAAAGTGTGCAGAAGCCACTATTGGAAGACCTCTCTTCTGCCTTTCTCGGGACAGGAAGAGAGAATATGTCCATCCATCAGTACTTTGCTAGCTGGACTCATAACTTTCAAACATTTAGCACCCATCAGTACTTGGCTAGCTGGATTCATAACTTTCAAACATTTAGCACCCATCAGTACTTGGCTAGCTGGATTCATAACTTTCAAACATTTAGCTAAATACTCTTTGTACTCCTTGGATACTCTTTTCCTGGCCCTGGGAATGGTTTGGAGAAGGTGTAGCCTCCAGCTCCTTCCACAAGCTCAGGTACTGGCAGCTTCCTACTCCGACAGCTCAGGTGTGTTTCCTCCATCCACTTCCTATCTTCCAAAGGTAACTAAGTATCTCAGCTGCTATTATTTCCTTCCAGGCCCCCATGTTGGTGGAGCTGAGAGCTGCATTATTTTCTAATGGGCACCGTAACTGATTAATACAAACTTGATGGCTTGAAACAAAACTTGCTTATGACTTGTAATCCTAGAGGCTTGGAGTTCAAGATCCACTTCATTATGCAAAAAACCAAGGTAGTGAGTGGTGGGTCTGCCCACCTTCCAGAATTTTTTCCCAGACACTGTTTCTTTTGGCTTTGCTAGCCCTTGGAAGCTGTCTGCATTCCTGAGTTCATCCCTCATCCTCCCTCTTCAAGGCCAGCAAGAAGAGCAAACTCTGATATGACCCAAGCCCCCCTTGTCTTTTTCTTTGTAAGAATCGGTGTGATCACCAAGCCATACATCTCAGGAGACTCTCCCCATCTCAAATTCCTTACTTAATCATATCTACAAAAATCCTTTTTACCGGATGGTATAAATATTTAGAAGTGTTGATAATTAGAACATGGTCATCTGTGAGGAACATTCCAGTGTCTGAGGCAGTCACAGTGACCTTGTTCCTTTGACAGAGTTCTGCAGACAGGAAGAGGAAGATAGTGTGGGAGGAGGGTGACTGGCTGTTTCTCTCCTATGAAGAAGAAGGTAGAGCAAGTGGACAGATAAGGCCCGGCAGGCAACACATATCCATTAATAGACGCTACACCCTGGAGCACTGGGACTCTGTTCTCTTGGGTCTGCATCTGTATAATGCTGCTGCTGCTGCTTGTAGGGTCACAAGGATCTTTATCTCCCAGCTGCCTTGAAGACTGCATAAGTGATTTAAGATACTCAAACTCCTCTCTCAAAGCTCACCAGCTTCTTTCTTTGGTATCTTCATGGACACTCTGAGGCTTTTAAAGCCTGCTGTTTGTATAACAGTATCTTTGGGGAGACCTTTGCTCTGACTCACATAAGGTCTTTTATTCCTTTACTGTACAGAGTCAGGGAAAAAACAAAGCAAAAGAGTCACTTTTTTTGACCAAGAGCCCAAGTAGTTTATGCCCTGATTCCAGTCACTAAGACTCTTCTCACATCTATTTCTGATATAAATATACCAAGAGCATAAACATCATTGTAGAAATAGCTCAATCTTTTTTTTAAACTTTATTTTATTTATTTATTTATTTGCCTTGGTGTTTGCCTGGAACTGGAACTACAGACAGTTGTTAGCTGCCATGTGGGTGCTGGGAATCAAACCTGGGTCCTCTGGAAGAGCAGACGGTGCTCTTAACCGCTGAGCCATCTCTCCAGCCCCCGAAATAGCCCAATCTTAATAAAGCCCTCAAGCTATTTACGAGGTTATGACTGATCTCAGACATGTTTTTATAAGCCCCACTAGTGCTTGGAAAAAAGAAGCTGACAGTAAAAATAAAAAGAATATGAGTAAAAGTGGAAAAAAAATAAGGAGAGATAAAATGCATTTTTAAAAGACATACATACAAATACTATAAAAATGTGTCACTGGGTAATTTAGATGCTAGTTGTAAAGCAGTAGATAAGAATATAGAAAGACGAAAAGAAGGCTGGAGAGATGGCTCAGCAGTTAAGAGCACTGACTATTCTTTTAGAAGTCCTGAGTTCAATTCCCAGTAACCACATGGTGGCTCACAACCATCTATAATGGCATCTGATACCCTCTTCTGTATACTGTATACATAATAAATAAATCTTTTTTTAAAAAAGATAAAAAGAGTGAGATCATATATTTTTAAAAAGATGTTTAGAAGTCTAGAGAGATGGTTCTCTATGGTAAGAGCACTCTCTGCTCTTGCCGAGGACCTTGGTTCAGGTCCCAGCATCCACATAGTGGTTCACAACCATCTGTAACTCCAGTTCCAGGGTATCCGGTGCCCTCTTTTGACCTCCACAGGCACCAGGCACACAAGCAGTGCATACACATACATGCAGGAAAAATATCCATATGCATAAATTATTATTATGTTGTTGTTTAGTTTTTTCGAGACAAGGTTTCTCTGTGTAGCCCTGGCTGTTCTGGAGTTAGCTGTGTAGACCAGGCTGGCCTTGAACTCAAGAGATCCTCCTGCCTCTGGCTCCCAAGTGCTAGGATTAAAGGCATATGGCATCAATGCCTAGCTACAAAAAATGATTTTAAAATTTATTTTTAAAAAGATAATTTATTACTACAAGTTCTAAACTCAGATCTTAATTCTCAAACTCACAGTCTGATCTGCACAAGTCTGTTGAATATTTTCATTAATAGCAGAGGAAACTGAAGCCCAAAGACACTGACAATGAGATCAAACATGAAAACGCAATATCTAGGAGTCAGCCTAAAGAAAAACATCTTCACTATTTCGAAAAGGATGGATTAGTCTAGCCACAGAAAACATGCCACATGTTGGTAGGATTGCAGATATTCTACAGAAATACCCCTTCAAATTGTTCAAAAGAAGTTGCTGAACTCTTCCTACATGCTAACACCATGCTAGGCATGAAAGATATGATGAATAAGGCATGAATAAGATATGATGTTTGCCCACACAGAGGTTAGCATTACTAGACATTAGACAGGCAATAAAAAGTAACTGTGGCAGGGGCTTTTATAGAAATAGAGTTCAGGTACCTTAGCCAAAGTAAACTGCTTGCTGGCATGGGACCCGGGAAAGGATTTTAGGCAGGGTCCTTGCTGTCAGCAGCACCTCAACTCAACTAAATTCAGGGGATCCTGAAGCCAAGGTAGAGAAAGAGTTTCAATCATCCTGCTTCTTTGCTGGGAAGAAGGAAAAGGTCTCTTGGAGGTCTTTCACCTCATTCTAGTGACAAGCAGGGAAATAGCAACTGGGATCACTGGGAAGATAGTTTTTCAGTTGCTATGGTTCCTCCAAGTCATGGGATTACTTGGCTTGCTTTTCAAAGCAAGCCTCCCTTCCCCCAGTCCTACTGCACTTACCAGGCAGGACTTGGAGCGAAGAAATGATGTGCATAGACTTCGGACAAGCTGCTTCTCGCCAATTCTAAGGATCCAGACATATTTCCTCTAAGATTTCTGGTCCTTCATATGTAAAGTATTCCCAATATTTTCTTTCATTGTGTTGTTATGACAAATAGATTAAACATTTAAAAGTGCCTAGAGCAGTAGCTGCCACAGAGGAAGCATTCAGTAAATCTGTGTTGCTATTATTGTTTTTAATTGCTAACCACTGGCCTTTTAAAGTTTTTCAAGAAGGATAACGAACCGTTTAGATTTACTTCAGGCTTTATTTTCAGTTGTAGAAACAGTGGAGAATAGCAACAGCACACGGCCATCTGGTAGTTGACATAAGAGTGCAAAGCCACCAGAATCCTGCTCATCATTCTGACTCTGAGACATGAAAAGTTCAAAAGGCTTCCGTGAGGTCCTATCTTTCACATTTTATGGAATAGAAATATAACCAGCTGTGTCAAAATCAGTTCGTCAAGAAAGCAACACCTTTGTGGAGCCAACAGGATTCTGGCTGTAATAGAGTAAATACAGATGTGCCCAGGCCTGGTCCATCTGAGGGACACTTGCTGTGTGCACCAAATGGCCAGAAGGTCAAAGCTAGAAGCTCAACTGCATTCATTCAACAAATATTTGAGTGTCAGCCACTCTCTTAGATAAAGTAGGGATTGTAGGTAGTGCCTATCCTGGAGGATAGAAAACAATAAACATTAATTGAATTTATATATACAAGTACCAGAAAATGATGGTACTATGAAAGAAAAAAAAAAAAAAAGCAGGTTTTGTGTAGCTATTGAAACACAGCCTCACAGAGCAGGAGAGAGGTTCATAAGACACAAGACAAAGGAAACAGACAATGCTTGAGAAACTCAGAAAATTCTAAGATTCTCAAGGCTGCTCCCCATGGTTATATAAGCAGTGAATAGGTGTGGGGGAGGTGCCAGAAGTTGCTCCAGGGATGCAGCTTCCCTGAGCTGTCAGTCACACTGGGGAGGGCTTTTATCTTCAAGTCACTGATGTGCCTGAAAGTTATCAAGCTAGACTTGAGTGGAAATCTCTCTCTCTCTCTCTCTCTCTCTCTCTCTCTCTCTTGCCCTCAGTGCTCTAGTGCTCTATCAAGGATGAATAGATGTTTTTGTTCACATTTTGCCAGGAAATGTCACATAAGAATGAGATGAGAGAAAATGAGCAGAAAGGTGAAGGCAGAGTTGAGGTGGGAGTAAGCAATGAGCCAAGAGTTACCTCCCTAGAAATTATTAGAGCAAGGGTCTCAGGTAGAGCAGTTGGTCCCAAGCCTGAGAGTAAAGAGAGAATAAACAGAAATGACCACAAAGCATGATGATACCCTTTACTGGGTGGACAGCTCATGATCATATATCATGATCTTGGTTGGCCCAAGCGACATGCACAGCATATGTGTGTGCCTCCACTGGTTTAGCCAGTAATATGCTCAGAGAATTAACCAGTCTTATAGAAAATGCCTCTGCCTTTATCCATTCTACCACAATTCTTAGAAAAGGCCATGGTATCACATCACTCAGCAGTCTCTCTCTCTTGGGATCCCTTCTGCCCTCAGGAACAACAACTCAAGAGCCACTGGATCAGGATAAATCGGTTGACCCTTGATAATCTGGTACCTTAGTTCTCTGGGTTATGCCCACTGGCATTCAGAAAGGCCCCATCATTCTCAAAGATTTGCCTAGTACAAATGGTGTGTGGTTTGAATAAAAATGGCACCTGTAGACTCATAGATTTGAATGCTTGTTCGCCAGGATGTGGTACTTGTTGAAGGCACATTAGGAGGTGTGGCCTTGTTGAGGTGGGTGTGGCTTTGTTGGAGGGAGGTGGGTGTGGCTTTGTTGGAGGATGTGTGTCACTGTGGAATGGACTTTGAGGTTTCAGAAGTCTAAGCCAGGCCCGGGTTTCTCTTTTCCTGCTTCCTGACCCTTGCCCAGCACCAGGTCTGTCTGTGTGCTGCCATGCTTCCCACCATGACAATAATGAACTAACCCTATGAACCTGTAAGCCAGCCCCAACTAAATGTTTTCCATTATAGAAGTCTGTGGTGACATAATGGATATTTAATAAGATCAGCCTGGAATTTCAGAGAACAGAATCACCAACAGTCAAACCATGAAAATCAGAGAGTGGTGACCCACACCTTTAATCCCATCACTCAGGAAACAAGAGATCTTTCTGGATTTCTCTGAGTTCAAGGCTTAACAGCCAAGCAGTAGTAGCTCACACCTTTAATCCTAACTCTAGGGTTATGATACAGAGTTGAACCAGAAGTGAGACAACTGGGCAGGGTTGATATATAAGACAAGAGAAAGCAGAAATTCCAGCATTCTGTAGAAGCAACCTGTCAGGCTGAGGACCCTTGAAGATAACATTTACCCTGTTCAGCCTGAGAAGTATGCTGGGTGAGAATTGACTATGGTGATATGTTAAATATTTAATAAAACCTGAAGTGTCCTGGAGAGATGGCTCAGTGGTTAAGAGCACTGACTGTTCTTCCGGAGAACCTGACTTTGATTCCTTAGCATCCACACGGCAGCTAGCAACTGTCTGTAATTCCAATATCTGACACCCTTACACATTATACATTCACCCAGTTATACATCAACACCCAGTCAAAAACTAGGCAGACATATTTCCAGAATTTCTTGCTCTTTGAGTACAAGGCCAAACAGCTGGGCATCAATGGCACACATCTTTAATCCCAGCACAGGCATTAATCCCATAACTCCAGAGATAGAACTTCCTGTGTTTCTGTGAGTTCAAGGCTGACTATAAAATAGAGTAGCTCCTGCCTTTAATCCTAGCCTGGATGGGATACAGCTGGCAAAAAGGGTATTTAAAACGGCATAGGAAACCAGTGTAGGCAGAAGTGACCAGGAAGAGCTGAGGAAGTCAGAAGATGGCAGGGAGATTTGACTGTGTTGTTTCCCCTCTCTGATATTCCAGCTTTTCCCCAGTATTTGGCTCTGAGTCTCTTTCAGTACAACCTGAATTTGTGCTACAATTGACTGTGGTCTGTTTTCTCTCTGTGATATTCCAGCTTTTCCCCTGGCTCCAGATTTTCATTATATGCTAACTAGAATTTGTGCAATATTTGGCACTCAACATAGGACACAAATTTGGAAAAAAAAAAAAAAAACAAAAATCTTGCTCACTGGAGTCACACATAGCTGGAATAATTACCAGCTAGCTAGGCTTTCTATTTGCAGTTAGCCTCCAGCCTTAGTGGAGCCCACCACACATGTTTCTTCTCCATGATCATCTGGGTAAGTTTTTCAGATGGCAGCCTCCTTCTCCTCGTGGGTTGTATTTTATTTATTTTATTTTTTCTCTTTTTGGACCCCCTCTACAGGCTGCTACTAGGAAGCTCCCTTTTAGAATCTTTTTTAAGCTTTCTCAGGTCTAAGTTGATTGTGGCACACATTAAAACATCATTTGTAGTTAGAAGTTTCTGGCCAGGCCTAGCTCTGAAGTCTTGACCAGCAGTCCCAAATAATCACACAAAGTATTATATTAATTACAAGCTGATTAGTCTGTGGCTCAAGCTTATTACTTGCTAACTTTTACTCTTAAACTAACCCATAATTCTTACCTTGTTGGTACTTTTTCTTGGAGCAGCATTCTCATATTTTTTCCCTTGTGTCTCCCTGGCATCTCTTCTCTGCTCTTTCTCTTCCCAGAGTTTTCTTAGGCTGGTATCCCTGCCCATACTTCCTGTCTGCCTTCTGGCCAATCAGCATTTTATTAAACCAATAGGAAGAACAAGCTGCCCCACTTCACAATCATCTGAATTATCATTGACAACAAGTTTTGTGAGTAAATTGGGCTTTTTTTTTTTAAAAAAAAAAGATTTATTTATTATGTATACAGTATACAGAGAAAGGTACCAGATGTCATTATAGATGGCTGTGAGCCACTATGTGGTTGCTGGGAACTGAACTCAGGACCTCTGGAAGAACAGTCAATGCTCTTAACCACTGAGCCATCTCTCCAGCCCCAAATTGGGCTTTCTTAAAAAGGGAACTTGTTTAAGGCAGAGGGAAAATTTATTCCCACAGTAAAAATGGAAACGAGTAGCATACTGGAATATTTTCTTTGAATTTGTCAATTGTTAATGAATTGAATATTACTCATGTAATTATTGCTTGTATATACTGTATATAATTATTGTACTTATTGTATAAGTTTTTCTTATATTAGTTATAACCTTTTTAGTTTTTGAAACAAAAGGGGATATGTGGTAATATATTGTATATTTAATAGGTGTCGCTATGGTCATGGTGTCTGTTCACAGCAATAGAAACCTTAATTAGGGCTGGAGAGATGGCTCAGAGTTTGAGAGCACTGACTGTTCTTCCAGAGCTCTTGGGTTTGGCTCCTAGCAACTACATGGTGGCACACAACTACCTATGATGACATCTGTATACTGTTTACATAATAAATAGATAAATACATTAAAAAAAAGAAACCCTAATTAAGACAAACAGTGTATCTGAGTAGTAGGTATAGGCATCATGTTGATGGGGGCATTTAAGAAGCAACAAATTGAGCAAAGCAGTCAATGCAGAAACAAGAGCATGTGTGGAGTCAGTAGGAGAATCCAGGGAGAGTCACTAGGACTTTACATCCAAATGGAGATTGGCTGAACATTAGGAGCAGGAAGTAAAATGAGGGGATAATAAAGTCTTGAAGGATCCAATATGTGTTGGTTTTGTGCATGTGTGTGTGTGTGTGTGTGTGTGTGTTTTTAAGTTTATTTATTAAGTGCACTGCATTTTACCTGCTATCACTGCAGGTCAGAAAGAGGGCACCAGATCTCATTATAGATGGTTGTGAGCCAACATGTGGATGCTGGGAATTGAACTCAGGACCTCTGGAAGAACAGTCAGTGCTCTTAACCTCTGAGCCATTTCTCCAGCCCAGTGTTGGGTTTTACTCTGGGTGTAGAATGGAGCTACTAGAAACTTTTAAACAGTCATGGTATAATATGTGTCTGCTTTATGTTTATTTATTAAGGACAGGGAATGCCAGGTACCCAGGCAGAAGTCAGAGCATAACTTTGCAGAATTGTTTTGCTTCACCCACATTTATGCAGTTTCTGCGGATCTAAAATAGGCAACCAGGCTTCCAAAGCAATTTACCTTTAGGAGTTATCTTCCTAGCACATACTTTTGTTTTAGCATAACCGCCCTGGCTGCTATGTTGAGGACAGAATATAGGTTCAGGCTGGCTGGTAAGAACCTTGTCACTTGCATGTATGAAGTCTGGAAAAACAAAATCACTGCTGGATTAACCTCAGCAATCAACTTCTGGAGTTGCTATTAAGTGAGATAGTGAAGGTTACAAATAGAAAAGGTCTTGAGGGAAAGTGCCAGCCAGGAATTTAGCTTAGGACATAGTAAAATGGACAGGACTATTAACATCTTGGTAGAGGTGTCGAAGCAATGGAAGTAAGTCTGGACTTCAGATGAGGAAGCTGTGAGTGTATTCATGAGTGAAGTCATAAGGTCAAGAGGATGCAGGGAGTGTGGAAACAGATGGAGAGCCGGTGAAGGGAAGAGTCTTGGGAGATACTGATTGGTGAAGATTTGAAGGAGATTAAGAACAGTAGCACAGGAATGAACCAGCAGAGTTAAGTGTTTTAGTGAGCTATGTAAAGAAAATATTGAGGGGGAGCAAGTAAGCAATTGTGACAACGACAACTGATAGACTAAGACAGTCCTGGGAACTGGCCATGGGGCTCTGTACCATGGAGAGCAGCTTCAGTAGAACACTGGGCATTAAGGCTGGCTGAGGATTTCATTCCAGAAAAAAAAAAAAAAAAGAATTGGAACAATAAATTCACTATAAAGAACAGAAAAAATGGTACTGGAGCTGTAAAGAGAGCTAGATGTCAAGGGCTTTTTACTTTAGGGTTTTACCTCTAATTCTCATTTATCATCTCTCATTCTCTCTCTCTCATAAACTAATTTTAAGGCACAACATATGAATCAACATGGGTAAGTGTAACTGGTGGTAAACAGATCAGGAATAGTTACGCATACATCCGTGATGTCTCTGCTTTTAGAAAGCCAAAATCACAGATGACTTAGTAAGCATTTATAACAGCGCCTTCTTGTGCTGATTTCAACTATGAATAGTCTCAAGTATCCTTCTACACTGCAGGGGAAGAAGTAATGAATGGACCAGATGTTTGAAATGGCTGAGTAGAGCGCGCGTGCGCGCGCGCGCGCGCGCACACACACACACACACACGCACACGCACACGCGCACACGCACACACACACACACACACACACACACACACACACTACCAGAGAAACTCTAAGCATCTATTCACTCTTTCATTCAAGAAACATTATTGATGTGGGAATGTTGAGTTCAATCCCCAGCACAGGGGGAACAATATTGAACATCTATTATTATCAGTGACTACTGAGGCAAGTATAATGAAACAAACTTTGTTTCCAAAGAGCTCATGGAGCAATAAAGCATGTGAACAAGTGAGTGGATGTGTAATTAGAATGCTTTAATAGATAAAGACATACACGTATGTGGTTATTTGAATGAAAACAACCTCCAGGGCCCCGTTATTTGACTGCTTAGTCTTCAGTTGGTAAAACCGTTTAGGAAGGATTAGAAGGTGGATTTGGGGGCTCGAGAGATGGCTCAGGGGTTAGGAGCGCTGGCTGTTCTCCCAGAGAACCAGGGTTCAATTCCCAGGACCCACATGGCAGCTCAAAGCTGTCTGTAACTCCTGTTCCAGAGATCTGACACCTTCATACCAATGCACATTTTAAAAGCTAAATAAATTTTAGAAGAAGAAGAAGAAGAAGAAGAAGAAGAAGAAGAAGAAGAAGAAGAAGAAGAAGAAGAAGGTGGCTTTGTTGGAGGAGGTGTGTTACTGGCTGGACTTTGAGTTTTTTGTTTTTTTGGTTTTTTTTTTTTAAGCTCAGGCTATCACCAGTTAGTTCTCTCTCTCCTCCCTTCTCTCTCTCTCTCTCTCTCTCTCTCTCTCTCTCTCTCTCAGGCTGTGGCTCCACATGTATGTTCTCTGTAGTGGTTTGAATAAGAATGGACCCCACAGTCTCATATATTTGAATGCTTAGTCATAAGGGAGTGGAACCATTTGAAAAGAATTAAGCAATGTGGCCTTCCTAGAGGAAGTGTGTCACTGGGGGTGTGCTTTGAGATTTAAAAGCTCAAGATTTGATGGATAGTTTTTTCTCTTTAAAAACCAGACCTTTTGAGTAAAGGAACAGCCCAAAGTGTCAAAAACAGAAAGGGATGATATGACAGGTTTCTTAAGATGCTTTGTAACAATCCAGGAAAAGAGGTGAAGGTTACTATGGACCAGGCTAACTTGTACTAGTGAGAGTCAGTCTGGAGATATATTTTTAAGATACCAATGAGGTTCTCTGTAGAGTAGTTATGGGACAAAGAACTCTATGAGTCAGGCCAACATCTTAATCTCACTAATTAAGGTGGGAGAGGCTGATGCCGTCCAATGGGAACAGCCATTCTATTTTGGACAGGTTGAATTTGAAGTCTAGTAGCCATTTGTTCTACCTTACATTGTCACAGCCTTGCATGTGGATTTGTGGGTCCTCTGACTACTGTCCTACTGTTGCTGGACACCTGACCCCAGGCAGTAGACCCAACAGTACCTGCCTTGTGCCCAAGTAACACATCTTCAGAGTTGAACATCCACATAGTATGAAAGTACGTGTGCGTTACTGAAATGCAAGGAGAGTGGTGTAAGTGGTGTAAGGTGTAACTGACTCTTAACTTCTTTTTCTCCTATTTCCTGAGATTCTGCTCTCTAAGAAAATAGCACAGATATTTCTGCCTCAGGTTTACCTTCTGGAAAAACATAAACTAAGACAACATGTAAGTGGGTATGTGCGGAGGAAAGTTGTTTAAATGAGTCACAATTTGGGAGAGTGATTTAGGAATATAAACACTTGAGTGTTGTGAATTAGATACTGATAGAGATTATGGTCAATAGAGACCATCATGATACTGGGTGAAAGCCCAGGCTGAAGATTGTGGTCCCTGGGAAAGCAGAAATAATTTATTTTCTGATGTCACTCCAGTTTCTAGAAAAGTGCTTGGCACAAAGCTGGTGCTCACCAGGTAATTTTAGGTGGAATGAAGTAGATCAAAGTCTTGGGATTAGTTAGGAAAGAAAATCAAGTCAAGGAGATTCAAGGAACCTGGACCCCGAGAAGGTGAAAAGTAAGCTTAGCAGTAGAAGCAAGAGAGGGAAATAACAAAAAGAGGAAGCTGTGGTTACAGAACAGCCCTCAAGTACACTTTCCACTTGAGGCCTTTTATGATTGTCTCAGGGGATGTACCTCCCCCTTATCTGTGCCTCTTTGAAGATACTGCATCTTTACTGTGTCAAGTTATAACCACGTGGCCTATTTCCAGCTCTTTCTTCCTCCTCTATGGACCCTATCTTCCAATAGAGACTGAAATTGAAAAAAAAAAAAAAAAAAAAAAAAAAAAATGGAGGCCCTTCAAATCCCAGAAACACAAATTGTGTGTTTGAAAGTTTAACACTCCTGGTTTATATCTATGGTATACAGACTGAAACTAACGTACACACTAGAAGGCTGGGTTTCAAATCCAGATTATGCTCGAAGTGCATCAAATGAATAGATACAAATGAGCAAGGTTATGTGGGTAGAGGCCATTAGAAAGGAAAAAGACTTAACTGGTTGAGTCCTACTGGTCTGACAGTATGATGTTGGTGAAAATGTCAAAACAGGCCTGCTTTAGAGTGCACTTTAGAACTGGCAAGTGTGTGTGTGTGTGTGTGTGTGTGTGTGTGTGTGTGTGTGTGTAATAAGGGCTAAATGAAGGTCAGTGTGAATAAAAGGGGAAAGAAAACACAACAGCAATTTTAAGCGTGCGGCAGGTCCCTGGGTTTGCTTTCCATTGCTGCTATAAACACTGCCTAAAACCAACTTGGAGTGGAAAGGGTTTGCTTCAGCCAACAAAGCAGGAAGTAAGCAGAGGCCTCAGAGGAATGCTGTTTAATGGCTTGCTCTCCCGGGCTTGTTCAGGTTGCTTTTTTTACACCAACCAAGGCCACCTGATCACGGTTGAAACTGATCACAATGCCCACCCTCACCCAACAATCATTAATCAAGGAAATGCCCCATAGACTTGCCTGTAGGCAAATCTGTTGGAGCCATTTTCTTAGTAGACGTTCTCCTTTCCGAGATGATCCTAGCTTGTTTCAAGCTGATAATAGTAATAATAATAATAACATGAGCACAGAGATAATATAGTACATGAATAGGTAATTTTTAAGACATTAATATCACATATAAGGTCAGAGTAAGAAAAACAGCAGGATGACAACAAACCAAGTTTTAAAAACATATTTGACATAAAGGCAGTGATTCAAATAAAACTAGTAATAGCCAACATCTTTGTGAATTCAAGACATGTGAAACACTGTTCTTAGTGCACCTCACATCGTACCTTATTTCATCACAACAGCATTATGAGGTAGGTGCTATTTTTTTTAAATTTTATAGATGGTGAAACTGAGTCACAAGAGTAAGCAATTTGCCCAAAGTCATTAGCTAAGTGGCTGAGCCAGTACAATGAATTGAATGTGTGTGCTTTTATGCCGAAATCCAACCCACCAACATGTTGATGGTTCTTGTGGAGAGGTAAGTGGGTCATGAGGGTGGAGCCTTATGAAGATCATGCCTAGTTTGCTTCTCTGTTGCTGTGATAAAATGCTAACTCAAAGCAACTCGGGCAGGAAAGCATTTGTTTCATTTGAGAGCTTCCAGTCCATCATGGTGGGGAAGCTAAAGCAGGAACCTGGAAGTGGAAGCTGAAGCAGAGATTATGCAGGAATGCTGCATACTGGCTTGCTCTGCCTGCTTTCTTATACGACCTAGGACCATCTGCCCAGGGGTGGTACCAAACACAGTGGGCTAGGCTCTCCCACATCAATCACTAATTAAAAACATGCCCTGGTTTGTGTTGTTGAAAACAACTAACCAGTATATATCTTTCAAGATATATTTAACATCTTTTTGCCTGTATATATGTATGTGCATCATGTGTGTGCCTGCTGCCCGTGGAGGCCAGAAGAGTGAGGAGTGATGACATCTTAAGGGAATGTATATTGTTGACACGACCATAGCCATGTCAAGAATACCAAAGTCCATGGAATGGCAAGGCTTTCCCCTTGTTCCAGGTAGGATATTGACTGATGAAAGACTGTCCTTTGGCTTAGAGCAGAAAGTACCTACCGCAGCTTTCCCATCCCCAGAACTGCAGCATCAGACTGGTCCCTGACTGGCTCCTGTTTTGTGCTATCTATAATAAACAGCTTCCCAGCTGTTGATGGTTCATCTCCAAGTGCAAGGCCTAGCGCATCCCAGCTGTATGTTTCTGGTGCTTGTCGCTTCTCCAGTCCCTGCCACTCCATACAGGTGAGCTCTAAAGCCATGCAGGTTAAGGTAGAAGATTCTAACAGATGCCCTGGAACAGCCATGTGAGTGCTGGCAATGAACCTGGCTCCTCTTAATCGCTGACCCATCCTTCCACCCAGTTAGTCTCCTTAAAAAAGGAACCTGAGGGTTCTTGACCATCTTTTCACATTGTGAGGCTGTAAGGAAAAAATGGACAGGTTCAGAGCTGCCCATACTGGTAGTAGCCTCTGACTTCCAGGTTCCAGAACTGGGAGAAACTTGTTTATAAACTACTAAGACTAAATGCTTTATTACAGCAACCCAAATTCACTAAGAGTAGGATTTGAACCCAAAGATGTTATTTAAAAAAAATGTCTAGAACAAGGGCTAGAGAGATGGCTCAGCAGTTAAGAGCACTGACTGTTCTTCTGGAGAACCTGAGTTCAATTCCCAGCATCCACATGGCAGCTAACAACTGCCCAATTCATATAAAATAAAATAAAAATAACTATGGGGCTGGAGAGATGGCTCAGAGTCTAAGAGCACTGACTGTTCTTCTGGAGGTCCTGAGTTCAATTCTCAGCAACCACATGGTGGCTCATAACCATCTATGATGACATCTGGTACTCTCTTCTTTATACTGTATACATAATAAATAAATAAATCTTTAAAAAAGGTCTGGAACCACACAGAAATCCACTGTTTGTTCAATAAATATCTAATGAGTATTGTTATGAGAAGAAAGAAAAACAGGCAGTTAAAAAAAAAAAAAAAAAAAAAAAAA